>VMDO01030290.1:0-21492 GCA_007922755.1 Pedetes capensis | reverse complement strand
ATTCCAGTCACCAGTGATTATCAGTATGTCTTGATTGCATGTTTGATCTATTTCAGATTGCAGAAGCTGATAGAAGTCTTCCCTTTCTTCATTTGTGGCCTTAGTGGTGGGTGCATAAATTTGAATAATAGTCATATTAACTGGCCTTCCTTGTAGGCGTATGGATATTATTCTATCACTGACAACATTGTATTTCATGTCAGATCTTGAAATGTCTTTTTTGATGATGAACGCAACCCCATTTCTCTTTAGTTTATCATTCCCAGCATAGTAGACCATATGGTTGTTGACTCAAAGTGGCCCATGCCAGTCCATTTTAGCTCACTGATGCCTAGAATGTCAATGTTTATGTCTCCATTTCTCTTTTAATGATTTCTAATTTTTGTAGATTCATTCTATGTACATTCCATGTTCCAATTATTAATGGATGTTTACAGTTGTTTCTCCTCATTTTGAGTGGTGCCACATCAGCAAGTTGAGCACCCTGGGGTTTTCCTCCATTTTCGTCATCACGATAGACTCTACTTTGAGGAGGTAACTCTTCAGTAGTCTTTTGAGTGCCTTCCAACCTGGGGGGCTCATTTTCTGGCACTATATCTCTGACAGTGTTTCTTTGCTATTCATAGGGTTTTCAATGGCTAGTTGTTTCAGGAGTGGTTCACTAGTGCCTCCTCCCTAGTCTGTCTTAGTCTGGAAACTCAGCTGAAAATCTGTCCACCATAAGTAACCTTGCTCATATCTGAGGCACCAGTGGCATAACTTTCAGCCTCATCACAACACACAAGCCCCCACAGTGCGGCAAACTGACAGACATGTGGGGGGAATCAATGATAAAGGTATTAAAAAAGATTTCCAGGAGAACTCAGACAGAATGAAAAAAAAATATTAAGCATTCAGGGCATCCCTGAAGGAGAAGAAAGATCCACTGGAGGCCATTAAAATCTAGTAAATGATATCCTCAAGGAAAACTTCCCAAAGATAGTACAGGAAATGGATATATACACCACTGAGACTTTAAGGACTCCTTTGAAGGCTGATTTAAATAGATCATCCTCAATGCACATCATCGCTTGCATGCTGTCATTAGAGACCAGGGAACCTATCCTGCAAGCAGGAAGACAGAAACCCCTTATTACTTATAAAGCAAAACATATTAAAATTACTGCAGCCTTCTCCACATCAACATTGAAAGCTAGAAAGGAATGGACACAGGTGATTCAAACCCCCCCCCAAAAAAAGAAAAAAAAAGTCCAACAAAGACTAATATATCCAGCAAAATTATCTTTGATAATAGATGAGGAATATAAGACATTTAATGACATTGAAGCTTTTAAATGATATGCAACCACCAAACCAGCACTGGAGAGGATTGTAAATCAATTACCACATCCAGGAGAGTTAAGACAACCCTATAAAGGAAATCAAGGAACTGTTTGCTGAAATGAGTGCAACCCAAGAAAGGACCAAAGCAAACATGAACCATAAATGAGTAACAGGTAATGATTGGATATATAACAATAAATGCTACTCCATAATCACTATTAATGTAAATAGTCTTAACTCACCAATTAAGAGACAGAGACTGGCTAATTGGATGAAAAAACACAAACCATCAATATATGGTATTCAAGAAACTCATCTAACTCACAAAGACAGAAATAAACTGAGAGTTAAGGGCTGGAAAAATGTATACCTAGCAGGGGGGGAACAAAAGAAAGCAGGTGTTGCAATTTTAATTTCAGATAGATTAAATTTCATTCCAAAACGTATTAGAAGAAACAAAGGAGGACACTATGTTTTAATAAAGGGAACAATCAATCAAGAATCAATAATACTCCTAAATATATATGCCCCAAACACAGGGACACCTAGTTTTATAAGACAAGTCTTATGGAATATAAAGAACTTTATTGGACCAGAATCAATAATAATGGGAGACATCAATACCCCACTTTTATCAAGAGATAGGTCATCAAAACAAAAATCAACAGAGAAACATCAAATCTAATCTCCACCCTAAACCATTTGGATCTCACAGACATATACAGAATATTTCATCCACACGATGAGGAATACACATTCTTCTCAGCTCAACATGGTACGTTTTCTAAGATAGATCATATGCTAGTCCATAAGAACTCCCTCAACAAATACAAAGAAGTAGAAATTATGCCCCGTTCCTTATCAGATCATAATGGGATAAAATTGGAGCTCAAGAACATGAATAATTCCAGAAACTTTACAAACTCATGGAGACTGAATAATACACTGCTGAATGACCAATGGATCATTGATGAAATCAAATTGAAATTTAAAAAGTTCCTACAATCAAATGATGATGAAAAGTCATCATTCCAAAACATGTGGGATACAGCAAAGGCAGTTTTAGAGGGAAGTATATAGCATTAAGTGCCTTCATCAAGAAAATAAAGAAGAACCAAATAAAGTACCTAATGATGCATCTTGCCTGCAGCCATAGCCCTGTGGTATCCAATCCCGTCAGATCTAGGAAGCTAAGCAGGGTCAGGCCTGGTTAATACCTGGATGGGAGACTGCCTGGGAACACCAGAAGCTTTGGGCTTGGGAGAAGGACCTGGCAACCCCCTCCCAAAAATCAATCTGCCATTGAAAACCCTATGAACAGCAGAGAAGCACTGACAATAGTGTTTCTTCTGTTGTACAGAGGGTCGCTATGAGTCGGATACCAACTCGACGGCACCTAACAACAACAACAACAACAACAATGATGCATCTTAGGACACTAGAAATGCAACAAAAAAAGATCCTAAAAGGAACATCCAAAAGGAAATTATAAAAATAAAAGGAGAAATATCTCAATTAGAATCCAAAGATATAATTCAAAAAATTAATGGCTAAGAGCTCGTTCTTTTTTTTTTTTTCAAAAACACTTTTATTTCTTTCTTTAATTAATATCATGACATTCTCTTTGAATACTATTTGGTCATTTCTGCAAGAGGCATAGGAAAATAGGTATTGATTGTTAGCTATCATATTTCCAAAAGAAGTTCAGGCTCTGAAAAGAAAAAGAAGGGAGATGTTTATTATAAAATCTTTTATTTTGGAAATTTGTAATGTACATCTTAATGTGATTAATTTTGACATGCTTTTCATTGTGCCATTTCCATATACGCATTTTGATAAACATTATTCATATAAGGTTAGCCCTTACCCTCCCCGATGCTTCCCTACCTCCCACCCTTCTCATCTAAGTTTCCCATCTAACTCTTCTCTATCTTTTCTTAATAATATTTTTTCTATACATCCTTGGGTTCCAGTTCTGTTTAAGATAGAAACTTTTCTTGCAATGGTCTTTGTTTTTATCTTGTTAGAACAATTACATACATTTTCTAGACCATTTATAGTGATATCATTCTTAACTCTCCCCCCCTTTTATTATGATCTAACCTTTGAATAGGATTTTTCCTTCTTATAATTTTGAATCACTTCCCTTATATGAGTGAGAATATGTGTTGTTTCTCTTTCTGAGCTTGTGTTGGTTCACTTAAAATAATTTTCTTTAATTTCATCCATTTGGCTGTGAATGACCTTATTTCATTTTTCTTGATTGCGGAGTAGTATTCCATTGTGTATATATACACCATAGTTTTTTATCCATTCTTCTGTTGAAGGGCACTTTGGGTGATTCCATATCCTTGCTATTGTGAACAACGCTGCATTGAACATGGAGATGCAGGTGTCTCTGTGGTATGATGACCCATCTTCCTTTGGGTAAATTCCCAACAATGTTATAGCTGGGTCATATGGTAGATCTATTTTTAGTTTTTTAAGGTACCTCCATATTGATTTCCACAGTGGTTGCACCAATTTACAGCTCCACCAACAATGTAAGAGTGTTCCCTTTTCTCCGCAACCTCGCCAGCATTTGTTGTTGTTTGTTTTATTGATCTTGGCCATTCTTACTGGGGTAAGGTGAAATCTCAGAGTTGTTTTGATTTGCATTTCCCTAATGGCTAGGGATGTTGAGCATTTTTTCATGTGTTTCATGGCTTTATGGACCTCTTCATTGGAAAACTGTCTACTCATTTCTTTTGTCCATTTGTGTATTGGGTTGTTTGTTTTGGGGGGAGTTTTTTTCTTGAGTTATTCATAAATTCTAGTAATTAGACCTTTATCTGATGTTTGGGTACCAATTCCCCAAATCAGAGATTTCTGCCCCAAGGGCTACAGTGTGGAGGGAATATGGCTGCTATCGTGGATTTTTATTGCAGGGCTTTCTGCCCACTTCAGCGTCCACTTGGGAGGTCCAGATCCCCTTGTGGGCTCCTCAGTGGGTGGGATGCAGTGGGCGGGATGATATCCAGTCACTACGGGGGAATCTGTAGCAGGTCTGTCTGGGTGCAGCAATCACACTTGAAACTACTCTGGGACTAATTGTGCCTCTATGCTCTGCTGAAAAGGAGCACTCTGTCCACGTGGGGCTCAGTCACCTCCGCAAACCCCAGTCTACTCCACAGTGCAGTGGGATGACTTGGAGTCACCTCTGGTGTGTCTGGGTCTGGGTGTATGTGTGCCTGTATGTCTGCACAACTGTCCCAACACAACAGGAGGGAAGGAGCCATGCCTGGGCTCTGGTCGTGTACCTCTGGCACTGGTTTCCCAGTTCCCTCTACAATCACTCCCTGCACCCTCACGTATCTACTCTCATGGATCTGATCCCTATTTTCTTGCGTGAGGGTCCTACCACAGCCCAGCGTCTCCAGCTGTGCCATGTGCACCACTAGGGATGGTGTGTGCCACCTCAAACTGACTCACCCAAAACTTGTGTTTGTGTCCTGTGGATGGGGTGAGTGTGATGTCAAGGTTGCACTCCATGTTGCGTCCAGCCCCTGTGGATGTGTGTGCAAAGTTCCCTCCAAGTCTCCAGGATTCTATCCACAGTCTGCTTGATGGTGAAATGGAGGAATGGCAACCCAGCTACTGTCTTCTGTGTAAATCCTCCAAAGCCAAATCCTCGATTTCAGTGTTCGTCCAGCTTCTTCCTCTATCTCCCAATCTAAACTACCACTATTTCTATCTATTCAGTGTGAGTTCCAAACCCTTAGCCAAGGCTTCCCTCTATTCCGGGACAGACAACATGTGCTATCTGTCTGCCATCTTGCCCCTATTTCCTGATGAAGAAATTTTAAAAAGATTTCCAAGAAGCCTCAGACAGAATGAAAAAAAATGAATCTTAAGAACTCAGGGTGTCCCTGAAGGAGAAGAAAGATCCACCAGAGGACTAGGAAATCTAGTTTATGGTAACTTCAAAATTTTCCAGAGATAATCCAGGATCTGGATACATACACAACTGAAACATTCAGGACCCCACCCGGAGTAGACCAAAATAGGTCATCCCCAAGATATACCATAGCTCAAATGCTTTCATTAGAAACATGAGAAGATATTCTGAAAGCAGCAAGGGGAAATCCTAGTTAACTTTCAAAGAAAAACCCATTAAAATTACTGCAGACTTCTCCACATCAACATGGAAAGCTAGAAAGGCTTGGACACAGGTAATTCACATCCTAAAAGAGAACAACTTACAGCAAGAATACAATATCCAGCAAATTTATCTTTGAAAATAGATAAGGAGTATAAGACATTCCATGATATCGACATATTCAAACAATTTGGAGCCACCAACCCAGCTATACAGAGGATTACCACATCCAGGTGAGATAAGACAATTCTATATAGATAATAAAAGACTTGCATAGCTGAGATGAATGCAAACCAAGAAGTAAACAAAGCAACCATGATTCATAAACCAGTAACATGTAATGATTGGATGCATAACAATAGATACTTTTCAATAGTCAATATTAATGTAAATGGTCTTAACTCACCAATTAAGAGACAGAGACTGGCTACATGGATAAAAAATCATAAACCCTCAACAGATAATATTCAGGAAACCCATCTAACTCAGAGAGACTGCAATAGACTGAGAATTAAGGACTGGAACACAGTATGCCAAGAAGGGGAGAAACAAAAAAAGCAGGTATTGCAATTCTAATATCAGATAGATTGACTTTCAATCTAAAACTAATTAGAAGTGATAAAGAAGGCCACTACATATTACCAAAAGGAACAATCCACCAGGAACCACTAATGCTTCTAAATATATATGCACCAAATACTGGGGCACCTAGCTTTATAAGAAACTTTATGGGACATAAAGAACTTTATTGGACCAGACACAATAATGGGAGACTTCAATAGCCCACTTTCACCAAGAGACAGGTTGTCAAAACAGAAAATCAACAGAGGAATGACGAATGTAATCTCCACCCTAAAACAATTGGATCTCACAAATATATACAGAATATTACATCCACAAAATGAGGAATATACAATCTTCTCAGTTCTACACAGAACATTTTCCAAGATATATCATATGCTAGTCCATAAGAAATCCCTCAACAAATACAAAAAAGCAGAAATTATCCCCTTTTCCTTATCAGACAACAATGGAATAAAATTGGAACTCAAGAGCAAGAATAATTCCAGAAATCTTATAAACTCATAGAGACTAAATAATAAACTACTATATGACCAATGGGTTGTTGATGAAATCAAAATGGAATTTTAAAAATTCCTGAAATCAAATGATGATGAAAACTCATCCTACTAAAACATATGGGATACAGCAAAGGCAAATCTAAGAGGGGAGTTTATAGCATTAAGTGCCTTCATCAATAAGATAGAGAAGAGCCAAATAAATAACCAAATGACATACATTAAGATGCTGGAAAATGAACAACAAGTCAATCCTAAAAGGAGCATACAAAAAGAAATTACCAAAATAAAGACAGAGATATCTCGATTAGAATCTAAAAAGATAATTCAAAAAATTAGTAAGTCTAAGAGCTGTTTTTTTTTTTGAAAAAATAATAAAATAGACCCTCTTCTGACCAGTCTCATCAAAAAGAAAAAGGAAAAAGCTAATATAGTAAAGATTAGGAAGGAAATGGAACCATAACCATGGACTACAATGAAATACAGAAAATCGTCAGGGATTACTTTGAGAGATTGTATTCTCCAAAATACGAAAATACAGAAGAAATGGATGAATTTGTTAACACATATGACTTACCAAAACTAACCCCAGAAGTCATAAGTGACATAAACAACCCCATTACATATGCTGTAATAAAAGGCTTCCCAATGAAGAAGAGCCTAGGTCCTGATGGATTCATAGCAGAAGTTTACCAAACTTTCAAAGAATACATAATACCTGTTTTCCTCAAATTATTCCAAAAAGTATAAAAGGAGGGAAGACTCCCAAACTCATTCTATGAAGCTTCCACCACCCTAACACCTAAACCAGGAAAAGATTCATCTAAGATAGAGAATTATGGACCCATTTGCCTTATGAACACAGATGCAAATATCCTTAATAAAATCCTGGAAAACTGAATCCAGGAACCTATTAACAAGATTGATCACCATGACCAAGTGGATTTTATTTCATGGATGCAAGGGTGGTTCTACATACGGAAATAATAATTAATGTAATCCAACACATCAAGAGACTGGCAAGCAAAAATCACATGATCATCTGAATTGATGCTGAAAAGGCCTTCAACAAAGTGTAACACCTCTTCATGATAAAAACCCAGAGAAGACAGGCATAAGATAGAGAAGAGCAAATACCTTAACATCATAAAAGCCATCTATGACAGACCTACAGCCAACATTATATTAAATGGAGAAAAACTGAAACCATTTTCTCTAAGATCTGGAACAAGACAAGGATGTCCAATCACCCTATTTTATTTAACATAGTAATTGAAATCCTCCCCAGGGCAATCAGACTAGAGAAAGAAATCAAAGTGATACAAATAGGCAATGAAGAGATCAAACTATCATTATTTACAGATGGCATAATACTCTACCTAAGAGGCCCCAAAACTTCATCCAGAAAACTTTTAGATCTAATCAACTCCTCCAGCAAAGTTCCAGAATATAAAATTAACACACAAAAATCAATAGCTTTCCTTGGTACCAACTGTAAGCAGGAAGAGAAGGAAATTACAGATACAATACCTTTCACAATAGCCCACCAGAAAATTAAGTACCTTGGAATCAATCTAACGAAAGATGCTACAGATGTCTACAAGGAAAATTTCCAAACATTAAAGAAAGGAATTGCAGAGGACACTAAAAAATGGAAGGACTTTCTCTGCTCCTGGAGAGGGAGAATAAATATAGTAAAAATGGCTATCCTATCAAAAGCATTCTATAGATTTAATGCAATCGTCATTATAATTCCAATGACAGACATTACACAAATAACAAAAATGATCCAAAATTTCACATGGAATCACAAAAGACCATGAATAGCGAAAACACTCTTAAGCTGCAAAAATTGTGCAGGTGGAATCACAATCCTGGACTTTATACTAAAGGGCAGTGGTAGCAAAAACAGCTTGGTACTGGAACAAATATAGGTCTGAAGATGAGTGGAACAGAATATGAGATCCACAAATACCTCAACACACATATAGCCACCTAAATTTTGACAAAGGAGTAAAACAAATAAATTGGAAAAAGGCCTTTACAATAAATGGTGCTGGGAAACATGTATATCCACTTGCAGAAAAATGAAAACTGACCCACATCTCTCAATATGCATGAGAGTTAACTCAAAATAGGTAAAAGACCTAAACATAAAACCAGAAACTTTAAAACTAATAGAAGACAAGATAGGTAATACACTCCATCATAAAGGCATAGGAAAGTATTACCTTAATAGGACTCCAATTGCTCATGAAATCCAACAAGAATAGGCAAGTGGGATTACATGAAATTAAAAAGCTTCTTTACAGTGAAGGAAACAAGTAATGGAGTCAAGGAAATCCCCACAGAATGGGAAAAAATATTCACATCCTATACATTGGACAGAGGTCTAATTACCAGAATTTATAAAGAATTCAAGAAAGCAATACACAAGAAAATAACCCAATACACAAATGGGCAAAGGAACTGGACAGAGAGTTTTCAAATGAAGAGGGCTGTAAAGCCATGAAACACATGAAAAAATGCTCAATATCCATAGTCATTAGGGAAATGCAAATTAAAACAACTCTGAGATTCCACCTTACTCCAGTATGAATGGCCAAGATTTATAAAACAAATAAGAGCAAATGCTGCTGAGGTTGCAGAGAAAAGGGAATCCTCTTGCACTGCTAATGAAGCTGTAAATTAGTCCAACTACTTTGTAAATCAATATGGAGGTGTCTTTAAAAACTGAAAATAGAACTACCACATGACCCATCTATATCACTATTGGGAATTTAGCCAAAGGGAGATGTGTCATCATACCACAGAGTTCCCTGCATCACCATGTTCAATGCAGCACTTTCCACAATAGCAAGGTTATGGAATCACCCAAAGTGCCCTTCAACAGAAGAACGGATAAAAACTATGGTACATATACACAATAAAATACTTGTTGTTGTTGTTGTTAGGTGTCGTCGAGTCAGTATCCGACTCATAGCGACCCTCTGTACAACAGGGGAACACTATTGTCAGTGCTTCTCTGCTGTTCATAGGGTTTTCAATGGCAGATTGATTTTTGGGAGGGGGTTGCCAGGTCCTTCTCCCAAGCCTGCAGCACCTGGTGTTCCCAGGCGGTCTCCCATCCAGGTACTAACCAGGCCCGGCCCTGCTTAGCTTCCTAGATCTGACGGGATCAGATTCCACAGGGCTACCGATGCAGGCAATAAAATACTACTCAGCAATAAAAACAAAATTGAAATAATGACATTTGCAGCAAAATGGATGGAATTGGAGAAAATTATTTTAAGTGCATGAACACAAACCCAAAAAGAAAAATGCCACATGTTCTCCCTCATATGTGGGAGCTGAATCAAAAATTAAAACAAGGAAAAAATCCTATCCAGGGGTCATAACATAATAAAAAGCTAAAGTCAACTTAGTAGAGAAGGATCAATTTGAGGAATGCAAAAGAAGGAGGGAGGGATCTAGGAAAAGGAGGAAATCCTGAGAGAGGAGAGGGGGGAGAGGACGAACAAGGAGGAGTGAGGAATGGAAGAGAGGGCGACCTCATGGTGAACAGCCTAATTTTAATAGTTTTGGAAATAATTATAATTATACCAATAATATGAAAGAATGGTAGTAATACAAATGGGCTAGAAAATTCAGGTAATAGTACCGACAGTGTAAAAAGATAGTTCACTACAGAAAAATTTTCGATCTTAAAGCCGGGCTCAGTGGTGCATGCCTGTAATCCCACCAGCTCAGGAGGTGGAGGCAGGAGGATCGCAAGTTCGAGACCAGAGGCAGTCTGCATAACTTAGACCCTATCCCAAAATGCAAATAAAAATGGGCTGAGGGTGCAGCTCCATGATCCAGCACTTGCAAAGCAGGCAGGCATGAGGTTCTGGGTTCAACCCTCAGTACTGAAAAAAAAAAAAAACAGAAAAAAAAAAAGAAAAGAAAAGAAAAATTTTTGATCTTAAACATAGTTGTGATCCAAGAATATATAGAAAAATATTACCACAAAAAGACATGCAAATGGAAGATAGGTCATTGGGGGCGGTGTGAAATGGGGGAGGAAGTGCACAAGGGGGTAAGGAGGAACTCATTTGTGAAATGTATAATAAAATGCACATATGGAAATGTCACAGTGAAATGCATGTCAGAATGAAACACATTAAGTTGTACATTAAAAATTTCCAATAAAAAAAGTACTATGACAGTAAAAGATACGTTGTCTTAATTACTCTTCAAAATAATCATGCCTGGCTTCAAACTCCTCTATTCTTGCCACTTCCTGAAGCAGTTCTGGAAGTCTTCTTCTGTGAGTGTATTTAGTTGCACTGTCATGGTTGTCTTAATGTCTTGAATTGATCCAAAATGCTTACCTTTCATGGTCATTTTGATTTTGAGGCAGAGCAAGAAATTGCATGGTAAGGTATTTGGGTAGAGACCATAAGCTTTTTATTAGTTGTTGTTGTTGTTGTTGTTTTGTTGTTGTTGTCAGGTGCCATTGAATCAGTAGCTGACTCATAGCGACCCTATGTACAACAGGTGAAACATAAGTCAGTGCTTCTCTACTATTCATAGGGTTTTCAATGGGCGATTGTTTTTTGGGAGTGGGTTGCCTGGTCCTTCTCTCAAGCCTACACCACCTGGTGTTCGCAGCAGCCTCCTATCCAAGTATTAATCAGGTCTGACCCTGCTTCTCTTCCAAGATCTTACAGGATCAGATGCCACAGCATTACAAATGTAGGCTTTTATTAGTAGCAATATATTAATTATAGAAATTGATAGGATTTAGAATGATAATTCAGGTCCTATATACATTATGCAATTAATAAAACAAAGTTATTTACATCCTCATTTCCTGAGACATTTTACAGAACAAACTAACAAAAAAGGCAACAATTTTGATTAACTCGTATTGACAGTTGCATGCAATTATGAATTGTTACATGTTTTTGTTGGGGATTTTCATAGAGTTGCATACTATATTTTGTGCTTTCTCTCTCTTTACCATTCTGTTATTCCCACCCTCCTCCTATCTTTCCCATTGTATATTCCTCCCACTAGTTCCCCCCCATATATAGTCTATTTGTATTTTCCAATCATACATGTGTATGATTATATATTTATATATGTATGCATAATTTTTCCCACTTAGCTAAACCTAGCTCAGGGATATGAGAAAGAATATGTGGTATTTCTCTTTTTGAGTCTGGGATATTTCACTTGAAATGATGCTCTTCAGTCCTGCCATTTTATTGCAAATGACATAAGTTGATTTTTTTTTTAACTGCTGAAAAATATGGAAGTTTAGGTATCTTTGTGGTATGACGACTTATTTTCCTTAGGGTATATTCCCAGAAGTGGTGTAGATGGATCAGATGGTACTTCTATTTTTATTTGCTGAACTATCTTACATTCCCACCAGCAGAATAATAGGGTTCTTCATTCTCTGCGTCCTAAACAGCATTTGTTGTTGTTTATTTTTTTAATCCTGGCCTTCCTTATTGGATTGAGATAGAATGTTAGTGTAGTTTGCATTTGCATTTTCCTGATGTTAGAGATGTTGAACATATTTTTATATGTTTACTGGCCATCTGTATTTCTTTTTTTCAGAAGTGTCCATTCACTTCCATTATCCACTTATTTATTGGATTATTTGTTGCTTTGGTGTTTAAATTCTTGAGTTCTTTGTATATCCTAGAAATTAATACTCTATCAGATCTGTATGATGCAAAGATTTTGTCCCATTCTGTGGATCATCCCTTCCCTCTATTACTTCATATGCTATATAGAAACTATTTAGTTTTATGTAATCCCACTATCAAATATTGATGCAGTTTCCTGGGCAATTGGAGTCTTGCTAAGGAAGTACTTGCCTATGCAATGTCTTGGTATGTAGTTTCTGTCCTTTCTCCTAGTAGTTTTAAGATTTCTGATTTTATATTGTAGTCTCTGATCCACTTTTAGCTGATTGTCATACATATCGAGAAGTACCAGTCTACTTTCATTTTCTGCATATAATTACACAGTTCGCCCCACACCATTTGTTTAGAAGTCTGTCTTTTTTCTAATATAACCCTTTGGCCCCTCTGTCAAAGATCAGTTGTCTGTTGTTGTGAGGGTGTATATCTCTGTCTTCTATTCTGTTCCATTGATCTTCCTGCCTATTTTTGTACTTGTATCAAGCTGTTTTTGCCACTATGTCCCTGTAGTATGGTTTTTATTCAGGTACTGTGATACCTCCTGCATTGTTTTTGCTGCTTAGGATTTTTTTGGCTGTATACAGTGTTTTATGCTTCCATATGAATTTTATGATTGCTTTTTTTTCTACTGAATCTGTATATTGCTTTAGGTATTATAGCCATTTTCACAGTATTGAGTCTTTTAATCCATGAGCTGGGATTTAGCTCAGTGGGTAGAGCACTGCGCTGTAGTCTCTGAGATCCTGAGTTCAATTCCCAGCACTGCAAAAATATGAGGAGGGCCTGGCAATCCACTCCCAAGGCAATCCCGAAATAGTCAGCCATTGAAAACCCTATGAGGGTCACTATGAGTCGGGTACCGACTCGACGACACCTAAGAACAACAACAACAACCCATGAGCAAAGGAGGCCTTTCCATGTTCTAATGACATCTGCAATTTCTTTGTTAGTGTTTGGAAGTTTGCATTGTAGAGGTTGTCTTTAGGATCTGTGTTTATATTGATTCCTAAATATTAATTTTGGTGGGCTATTGTGAATAGGATTGTTGTTTTGATATGTTTCTACTCCTTTTCATTGTTAGTATGAAGGAATGCTACTGATTTGGGGCTATTCATTTTGTGTCCTCCTACTATGCTGAAGCATGTAATTAGTTCTAAGGGTTTTCTAGTGGAGTTTTTAGGATTCTGTAGACGTAGAGTCATGACATCTGCAGATAAGGACAATTTGAGCTCTTCTTTTCCTATTTGTATCCCTTTTATGTTGTTCTCTCTCCTGATTGCTCTAGGTAGGACTTCAATCACAATATTGAAGATGAGATGATAAAGTGGGCTTCCTTGTCTTGTTCCTGATCTTAGAGGAAATGCTTTCAATAATTCTCCATTGGATACTATGATGGCTATAGATTTGTTTTATATGGCCATTATGATGCTGAGATATGCCCAGTTTCTTCAGGACTTTTATCACGAAAGGATGCTGAATTTCTCAAAGGCCTTTTCAGCATCAGTTGAGATGATCATGTGATTTCTGTCTGCAAGACTCTTGATATATTGAATTACATTAATTGATTTGCATACATTGAATCAGTTTTGTATTGGTGGAATGAAGCCCACTTGATGGTTATGTGTGATCTTTTTTATGTGTTACTGTATTCAGTTTGCAAGATTTTTATTGAGGATTTTTACAACAGTACTCTTCAGGAAGATTGATCTGTAGTTCAGTTTTTTGTAACATCATTTTCTGTTTTGATATCAAGATGATACTGGCTTTGCAGAATTATTTTGGTAGTATATCTTTCTTTTCTATCTTATAGAATATTTTGAGGAGTATAGGTATTAATTTTTCTTTAAAGGTTTGACAGAATTTGGCTCTGAACTTGCCAGCACCTGGAATTTCCTTTGTTGGGAAATTTTCATCTATTATTACCTTGATTTAATTGCTCATTATGTGTCTCTTTAATATGTTTATATCTTCGAGATTTAGTTTTGATCAGTCATAATTAATAAAGAATTTTGCATTTCTTCTGCATTTTCATGTTTAGGGGTAAAACTTCTCAAAGTAGTCTCCAATGATCTTCTGTGTTTCATTGCTCTCAATTGTATATAATGTTTTCATATATACTTTTATTAATTTGTGTCTTTTCTCCCCTTTTGTGAATTTGACTAAGAGGAAGTCAATATTGTTTATCTTTTTAAAGATCCAACTCTTAGCTTCATTCATTTTTGTATGCTCTTTTTAATCTCTTTCATTAATCTCTTCTTTAACCTTAATTATTTCCTTTTGGGTACTAGTTTTGGGTTGGGTTGTTGCTGGTTTATACCTTAAGTCTACCATAAGTTATTTAATTTGGCCTTCCATATCTTTTTATGTAGGAGCTAGTGGCTACGAGCTTCCCTCTTAGAACTGCCTTTGTTGTATCCCATTGGTTTTTATGCATTGTTTTTTCAGCATCATTTAATGGAAGGAATTTTTTAATCTTTTCTGATTTCTTAGATAAATTCTTGACCATTCAGAGTATGTTTTTCAATCTTCATGTATTTGTAACATTCTTGTAGTTTTCATCCAATTGACTTCTAGTTTTATTCCTTTGTGACCTAATAATGTAGAAGGAGTGATTTTAATCTTTTTGTATTTGTTGAGAAAAACCTTGTGGAATAAAATGTGGTTTGTTTTAGGAAAAGTTTCATATGATGCTGAGAAGAATGTGCATTCCACTTACGTTGGATGGAATATTCTGTAGACACCTACTAGGTCCAATTGGTCTATGGTAGTGTTTAAGTTCATTGCTTCTTTGTTGACTTTTTGTGGTTTGATGACCTGTCTGTTGAAGACAGTGGGATATTGAAGTCTCCCATGTTTATTATATCTGGGTGGATGTGTTCCTTTTTTTGTTTGGAATGTCTATTTTATGAATTAAGATGCACCAGTCTTTGGTGCATAAATATTGACTAATGTTATGTCCTGTTTGTTGACTGTTCATTTTATTTAATATGTAGTGGCCTTCTTTGTCCCTTCTGATTAATTTAGGATTAAAGTTGAGTTTATCGGAAATTGGCATAGCTACCCCTGGTTTTTCATTTGTTTGTTTGTTTTGGATTCCATATGCCTGGTACATTGTTTTTTAGACTTTTATTTTCAGTTAATTTGGGTGCTTATGAATGATATGAGTCTTCTGAATCACACATGTTGGAGGCTTTTCTTTTTTGATCCAGTTGGCCAATCAGTGCTTTTAAAATGATGAGTTAAGATCATTTACATTTAGAGTAATTATTGAGAGGAATTTGATGTTTTGCATGGATTTGTTGGTTTGTTCTCTATTGGGTTTGGGTATTGCTTGTTCTGCACTTTTTCCCCTGTTTATGTTAGCATTTTGATGGTTTCTTAGACTGGATATCCTTCCCTGCTTCTATATTAGTTTTGTTTGTTCATTCATTCCTCTCATGGATTATATTCATCTTGTGGTGTTGCATTTGTGTTTGTCTTTCCTCTTCTATATGTGCTTTTTCTTTTCATATCCTCTGTAATACTGTCTTGATGTTCAAGAACTGCTAGAGTTTGTTTTTATCATGGAAAGTATTTATTTCTCCATCTATTTTATAGGATAGTTTTGTTGGGTATAGTATTTCCTGTTGGCAATTATTTACTTATAGGACTTTGAAGTATATCAGCCCATGCTTTCCTTGCTTTTATGGTTGATGTTGAGAAGTTCTCTCTTTTTTCCAGATGAGTTTATCTTTGTAAGTGAGTTGATGTTTTTCTCTTGCAGCCTTTAAAATTCTTCCTTTACTATGTAGCTTTAGTATTCCAACTAAAAAGTAATGTGGAGAGGATTTGCTCTGCTCTATTTGGAGTTCTGCATGCCTCTGTGATTGGGTATATATTTCTTCCTATAGGTTTTGGAAGCTGCAGATAGTATTTTATTTAATAAATTTTCTATGCCTGTAGTTTTAGTTTCAGCTCCTTTTTGTGGGGCACGCGCCTCCCGGTTCAGCCTGGAGGTTCGGATGGGCTGCGCCGCCACGCACACAGATACTAAACACAATTCACTCGGGACCCTCAGGTGAGAGGTGCAGACTCCTGCGGCCCTCGGGACCCCGGTGGAGATGGGAGAAAGGAAAAGCCTCAGGCGCTTTTGCCTTCCAGGGGCAAACACCTGTGTTGGTCGTCTCAGTGGTCAGGAGGAGACAGCTGTTGCTTCCTCAGTGATCAGACGGAGAGCAGGTTCCTTTCCTTGTCGATGATTGTGATGGGAGAGCATTTTTTCCTCATCAAAGGTCCGGGGAAGAGCAGCGGGAGAGGTGCTTCCTCATCGGTGGTCCGGGCAGGAACAGGCGAGAAGGCGCAGAAAGGGATGCCAAAAAGGCCATGCCAAAAAGAAAAGGATCGAGCTGCGGCAACGCAGCTCTTTATGTCGCTCACCCATGGAATGGCCTGAGCCAATCAGCTTTCAGTCCAATTGTCCAATCAGGAAGGGTTTTGTACAAATGTGCAACCAAGTTACTTTCATTTTCCCTAGATTCCTAACTTACAAACCAGATATTCAAATGCCATTTTCCTGGTTTGGCAGTTTTTGCCAATTTCCTCTCAATTTTTCCCTACATATCCCTCTTTTAATTTTTTTAATTTGATGGACATGTTCTCTGAATAATTGTACCGTTACAGAATGTTTTAGGTCTTGATCATTTACATCGCATTTTACATTTTGAACTCTCCTGGTGACTATACATACAATTGTAATCATAAGGCACACAGCAATAATCATAACATATAACATAGTAGTTTTAAAAGTCTTTTAACAATTCCCTGGAGCAAGGCCAAGGCTGGTGAGTCTTGCCATGGTCAATGTTGTCTAACTGGTACCCAAATTCCCTTTCTTACACATAACAAATAGATGTTCTCTTTTTTAAAGTCCATACTCAAAGAAGTATTTTACACAGGTATAAAATTTACATTGTTTCAAAAGATTGACCCATCCATCTTCTTCCATTTTGTCTCCCCTCTTAACATTACATATAGGAGTCTTACACAAGCTCTTAATTTTGTTCTAGTCTTTTTACCAGGGTCTGAAGTGCTTACTGCCCAAGGAGGTCTAATTGTGGCCACCAACTTCCACAGGTGTACTTGTGGAGGTGCCTTTTCTGTTACCTGGAGTGAATGTGGGATTAGTCTGTAGTCTGCAACATACTTTTAACAATGCAGATGCCAATTCTATGAGTCCTTTCACTAAACCTGTGTGTTCCTACCCCATCATTTTTTCTCAGGGACTTCCATGAACACCCTCATTTTCTTTATGTAATTATTCTATTTATATGGGCTCTGATCCATGGCTTTTGGCATCCAATGGCACCTCTTTGGCTTTCCTTGACCCCAATGATAGAACATACAACCTCTCCTTGCTTGACTTTGGCCAGATCTTATTGACCACTGTCAAGCAGTGCCTTTCCTTTTTCCTATACATATAGGTACATCTTCACTTCCCACACTATAGTTCCTGATGACTTTTACCTCCTCCTCTGGATTTAGTGGGCCTCTTGGGTTGTAAGGTCCCACTACCCATGGCACATCATTGGTAAAAACAGTTACCGGGGCGTCGTCCCAAGTAACCGCCCTGATGAGTGGCGGGTTGGGTACGAACGCCCAGTACACACAGCTGTTATTTA
The DNA here is from genome assembly GCA_007922755.1 of Pedetes capensis. Classification (NCBI taxonomy): domain Eukaryota; kingdom Metazoa; phylum Chordata; class Mammalia; order Rodentia; family Pedetidae; genus Pedetes; species Pedetes capensis. Next base: position 3,596 of record VMDO01030290.1, on the reverse strand, counting down.
TGGCATCATTTACCTCTGTTACATTTACCTCTTTTACCATAATTGGCTCCACAGCTGTTGCCATTGGCATGGCAGATGCTGCCAATGGAGCACCATTATTAACAGTGTTAGGGTACCCTTTACAATTGTGGCATTGCTCCCTTTTTTCTTTTTCTGGTCTCACCCAGTTTGGTGGTTTTTTCTGCTATCGTTATTGCTTTTGGGTTCATCATTTGAACTGTCCTCAATTTCGCCACTACCTTCATCAGCCCTTACATTCTTCGCACCCCCTCTTCCGTGATGGTTCCCTGGACATTCGGAAGTTCGTGGCTCACTGTCCAAGTTCTTGTCCCCTTTTTTGGTGCTACTACCCTTGGCATCCTTTGCTGTCCGGACATTTCGCGCTGGGATCCAAATTGGCTTGTCCTCCCCCTGTGGGAAAACACATGCCGAACCTCGGCCTTGGGTTATAACATGTTGGGCCCCCTCCACTTTCCAGTGAGAGGATTCTTCCACCAAACCAAAATTTCTGGTGGCCTTGACATCTGTCCCCAGTGCTTTTTCACTCTGGGCCTATTTTCATGTTTTTGAATATTAAATATATTGGTAGTTGTTAAGGCTTTACTAGGTATTACATTGGGTGGGTACTGCCCCTTCCTTCCCCCTTTTCCTCTTTCTAATTGTTGTTTTAAAGTTTTGTGGGCTCTTTCCACTATGGCCTGTCCCTGGGGGTTGTAGGGAATACCTGTGCTATGGGTTACTCTCACAATTGTTGGTGCCATAAGGGCTCTCTTAGGCTCCTTGCCTTCTTTAACTCTTATTTTTTCCTCATTATCCATTAAGAATTCATAGCCTTTATAGAAAGAAGGCAGAACAGTATCCTTGACAAATGTTGACTTAGTAGGAACGTTAATTTTTAAAGGCATCATAGTTACTATTGAAGATGCAAACTTATACAATGTTATTGAATTAATTTCAATAGGAACATCAGCAAGGGCCTTTTGTCTCCAAGGTTCCTTTTCCCAAAATTTACAATTTGACAGATTTAAACTGAAAACTATTTTCTTATATTCCTTAACATCATATGTCATCTGATTGTAATTTCCATCAGTCCACTCTGTTACAGAAGTAATACCTTTTACATATGGCTTTATATTGTTCATGCATTGAATATCTATTGCACCCGGAGGTCTTTTCTTTTAGGTATGGTTGTAAACAATCCATACAAAACTTGTGCTGACAAGACATTACATCTACCAACTTGTCCTTAGGATGTCGTAAAAGGCATCAAGAGCATTTTACAGTTGATTCGTTAATAAGAGTTAACCCATCATTAGAACATACACCTTTGACATTTATCATTTTGTCCATTTCACCATTGAGTTCCTTTGCCTTACATTTGAGCTTTTCTGTTCTATATTTACTTTCTTCAATATTGTCATCTTTGAGAGGAAATTGGCAAAAACTGCCAAACTGGGAAAATGGCATTTGAATATCTGGTTTGTAAGTTAGGAATCTAGGGAAAATGAAAGTAACTTGGTTGCACGTTTGTACAAAACCCTTCCTGATTGGACAATTGGACTGAAAGCTGATTGGCTCAGGCCATTCCATGGGTGAGCGACATAAAGAGCTGCATTGCCGCAGCTCGATCCTTTTCTTTTTGGCATGGCCTTTTTGGCATCCCTTTCTGCGCCTTCTCGCCTGTTCCTGCCCGGACCACCGATGAGGAAGCACCTCTCCTGCTGCTCTTCCCCGGACCTTTGATGAGGAAAAAATGCTCTCCCATCACAATCATCGACAAGGAAAGGAACCTGCTCTCCGTCTGATCACTGAGGAAGCAACAGCTGTCTCCTCCTGACCACTGAGACGACCAACACAGGTGTTTGCCCCTGGAAGGCAAAAGCGCCTGAGGCTTTTCCTTTCTCCCGTCTCCACCGGGGTCCCGAGGGCCGCAGGAGTCTGCACCTCTCACCTGAGGGTCCCGAGTGAATTGTGTTTAGTATCTGTGTGCGTGGCGGCGCAGCCCATCCAAACCTCCAGGCCAGACCGGGAGGCTCGTGCCCCACATAGATTTGGTGCCCAACCTTGGGGTGCGCACCTCCCGGTCCGGCCTGGAGGTTCGGACGGGCTGCACCGCCACGCACACAGATACTAAACACAATTCACTCGGGACCCTCAGGTGAGAGGTGCAGACTCCTGTGGCCCTCGGGACCCTGGCGGAGACGGGAGAAAGGAAAAGCCTCAGGCGCTTTTGCCTTCCAGGGGCAAACACCTGTGTTGGTCATCTCGATGGTCAGGAGGAGACAGCTGTTGCTTCCTCAGTGATCAGACAGAGAGCAGGTTCTTTTCCTTGTTGAAGATTGCGATGGGAGAGCATTTTTTCCTCATCAAAGGTCTGGGGGAGAGCAGCGGGAGAGGCGCATCCTCATCGGTGGTCCGGGCAAGAACAGGCGAGAAGGCACAGAAAGGGATGCCAAAAAGGTCGTGCCAAAAAGAAAAGGATCAAGCTGCAGCAACGCAGCTCTTTATGTAGCTCACCCATGGAATGGCCTGAGCCAATCAGCTTTCAGTCCAATTGTCCAATCAGGAAGGGTTTTGTACAAACGTGCAACCAAGTTACTTTCATTTTCCCTAGATTTCCAACTTACAAACCAGATATTCAAATGCCATTTTCCCAGTTTGGCAGTTTTTGCCAATTGCCTCTCAATTTTTCCCTACACTTTTTGTATTCCCTGTGTTTGATAGTTACACTTTTTCATTTTACCAAAGATTTCTTGAATGTTGTGATCATATTGTTTCACTTTTTTTTTTTTTTTTTTTGGTGTCTGAGTAAGTAAGCTCTTCAATCATTTCTTCTGCCTTGAAACTCATTTTTTATCCATTCTGGATGTGTCACTTTCAACTGTCACTTCTATTTGATCAACTGTGTTTTTTTAATTCCAGCATTTCTCTTAGATCTTTTTCAAGATGTCTATTTCTTTGCTGAATTTTTCTTCTAATTTAAGTTTTTTTTATTTTTTATTTTATTTTATTTTATTTTTTTGTCCAGTGCTTCAATTTCATTCATCTGCTTGGTTGTACTATCTCTGGCATCTTTTAACATTCTCAGAAGCAAACTTTTAAATTTTTTATGATTTCTAGCCTTTGCATGTCTTTGATTTCAGTTATTGAAGGGTTGTGATTGTTAGGGGGATCTTCTTCATCTTTCTTTTTCACATTTTCTATGTTTCTTGGTTGTATTTGAGCACTCCTTCCTCTTGTTATTTCTGCCTTCTATATTTGGGATTATCTTTGCTTAATGCCCCCCTTTTAGATACTGGTTCCCAGTATTACTTGGAGCATTAAAATCATTCTGCTGCTAAGGTAATAGCTTCATCCAAAATCACATTTATAATTTGTTAGTCTTATTTGAGGCCAGATACTATTGAAGAAATTATCTGTGGGAAACTTTTGTTAGGGGTAGCAATGAAAATGTGTAGGGAAACAATATTGAATACACAATAAGTATTATTGACAGAAAGATGAAGGTCTGATAGATGGGAAGGACTAGGGGAAATGGCAAGATTAGATAGAGATAATGAAGAAGAATATGCAGAAGGTGAATTATTGGAGTATGA
>VMDO01030289.1:0-21482 GCA_007922755.1 Pedetes capensis | reverse complement strand
ACATCCTGAGTTGTTAGTCTAGTTTTCTTAATTTTATCTATTTAATTTTTATTCAATTTTCTTATCAATTTCCAATATTTCCATTTAAAAATTATTTTTAAAATGTTGGATATTCTGTTTTAAATTTAAAGACCTCTGTTATTTTTTGAACATTCATTTTTCTAGCTTCATATTTTCTTTACTTCATTCAGTAACTACTATTCTAACCTTGAAAATTGACATTAATTTTTTTTAACATTTGCTCTTCCCTCACCCTTATCTGTTTTCTCTAAGTCCTTTATGTACTTGGGTCTATTTATAATGTTTCAGGTTTCCTCATGTGTATAATGATTATTTATATTTAGTCATAATGACACATGAGGCACCAAAAACACATTGGAAGCATAGTACTCAGAGGTAGAGGGATTTGTAAACTGATACAAAGTCACTAAGGAGAGAATTAACTAAATTGATGAATGATATTTATCTAAGTGTGAAAAACAAGAAAGTGGTAGTGGGATCAGCTGAGTTGAATTTTGGACAGGTTTTGTTAGGGATGGCTGAGAGAAATTTAGGTGAAGTTAGAACATTGTAAGCAATAGAAAGCAAAGATCTTGTATCATTTTACATAACAGTGGTGTCTGAAAACAAGGATTAGATCCTAACTGCCAGGAAAGGCAAGTACACAAAATAAAGGACACATTAGTCGTTGTGGATAGTCTGAACGAAAATATAAATTACTATTTGGATGTTTGTTTTCAGTTTTCAGGAATATTTTCCACAAAAGCAACAGAAAAGCAATCACCAAAAAATAAAGTATTTGGGTGGGCAAGTTGTTGTAATTATTCAAAAATTTCCATACTTAGGATTAAAACAAGTTAATTGGGTTGATAATAAATATGCATTATCACCAGTGCATTGGTGCGCATCTGTAATCCCAGCTACTCGGGAGGCAGAGGCAGGAGGAGGGAAAGTTCCAGGCCAGAGGCAGCCTCCATAATTTAGCGAGACACTAAGCAGTTACAAAATTCTAAAAAGATGGTTGGGGGAGCAGCTCAGTGGCAGAGCACTTGCAAAATATATGCGAGGCACTGGGTTCATCCCCCTAGTACCACAAAAAATGTATTATCTTCAGCATTATAAGCACTTATCTAAATGATAACTAGTCGGTCCTTAAGTATTCAAAGAGGCTTTCATGTTAGATTCCTATTGTGAAATTCAAAAGTCTGCTGAATAGTCATAAAGTCCTCCTACATATTATTGAGAATTTTGGAATTAAACTGTGATGTGCATACACTTTATTCATCTGTGTGTGTGTGTGTGTGTGTGTGTGTGTGTGTATGTACACATACACCCATACTATATATACATACATGCCTGCAGCAGTACCACTGTGGTGTCCAATCTTGTCAAACCTCGGAAGCTAAGCAGGATCATTGGGCCTGGTTAGTAGTTGGATGGGAGACTGCCTGGGAATACCAGGTGCTGTAGGCTTGGGAGAAGGACCCGGCAACCCACTCCCAAAAAGTCAATCAGCCACTGAAAACCCTATGAATAGCAGAGAAATACTGACAATAGTGTTTCGCCTGTTGTACATAGGGTCTCTATAAGTCGAACACTGACTTCATGGCATCTAACATGGGCTGGGGTTTAGTTTAGCTGGTAGAGTGCTATGCTGCACTCTCTGAGGACCCAGCTTCGATCTGCGGCACGACATAAAGGGGAAAAGGAAGCTGCAATCCAGTCCTGAAGCAATCCCAAAACAAAAAACCATTGAAAACCCTATGAGGGTACTGTATGTCAGACCTAACTCTAGGGCACCTAACAACAACAACAATAACAGCACGTTGTTGTTGTTAGGTACTGTTGAGTCAAGTCCGACTCATAGTGACCCTATGTACAGCAGATCGAAACACTTCCCAATTCTGTGCCAGACACACGATCTTATATATGTTTAAGCCCATTGTTGCGGACAATAACAGCATATATACACATATATGTATAGGTACATATGCACATGTTGTTGGGAGCCATTGACTTGGATATGACTCATAGAGACCCTATGTACAACAGGTCAAAACACTACCCGATACGATGTCATGAACATGATCTTTTTGTGTGTGAGCACATTGTTGCAGCCACTATGGTTCTTCTCATTTTGAGTCATGTCACACCAGCAAAAAGAGATTACAGCAGCTTTACTTCATTCCTGTAATTAAGGTCAACACTACTTTAAGGTGGCAAAACTTCCCCAGTTGTCTCCTGAATGCTTTCCACCCTGGGGGGCTTATTTTCCAGCTTTATAGTTGACAGTGCTTCCCTGCTATTCATAGGATTTTCCTTGGCTAATTGTTTTGGGCCTGCTGGGTCCTTCTCCCTAGGCTGTCTTAGTCTGGAAGCTCTGCTGAAACCTGTCTATCATGAGTGGCTCTACTGGTGTCTGAAATACCAGTGGCATAGCTTTCAACATCACAGGAACATACAACCCCCCACAGCAGGACAAGCTAACAGATACTTGGAGGCATATGTATACCAAAACTCACCTTTGAACATATATTTAAAATTGAAGCATCAAAGGAGAAAATTTAATGTCCCATTTAAAATTCTTATCTGGGTCAGGTGCTATGGCACATACCTCTAATCCCAGCTACTCAGGAAGTTGAGGCAGGAGGATTGCTGATTTGAAGCCAGAAGCAGCCTGTGTAATTTATCTAGACTCTGTCTCGAACAATTAAAAAAAAGGGTGGAGGGTGTGACACATCCATAGAGCACTTGCCTAGCGTGTGGGATTCCAAAACATAAATAAATAAAATAACATTAAATATTTGTCATATGAAAATTATACTTACGTATTATTTCATTATTCTCTTGATTCTTTATTGCACCTGTTCTCATTTATCTCCTAGGAACTGTGGGACTAGAAATCACAGTGTGTACCTGTGTTCCTTCTCTATGCATCTTTATGATGAATATTAATAGTATTATTCTATTGCTATTAAGTCCTTAAGTTTCTCATTATACTCTATTATTGATGATGATGGTGAAAGTAGTGGGGACATTATGATATGTTGGTTTTGAGGAAGGACTAGAGGTTAGAAGAGCCAGACTTGAATACTAGTTTTTCTGTTCATACACTAGATGAACTTGCTTCTTCTAGAAACAAACAAACAAAAAAAGATGCAAAAGAAAATATCAAGTAGCCTCATAAGTTTATAATGAGGAAAAATGCAAATAACTTAACACAATGCTTGGCATATAATAAGCATTCAATAAATGCCATTCACAATACTAACAGTAATATCAGCTAATACTCAGGGGTACACACTAATCCAGGCACCACCTCTACAAGTACTATGTTCTATCTCTAATTTGCCCATTATATGCAAAGAAGAACGTGTTGATTTCCATTAATCATTATGCTGTATAAGTAGTTTTTCCATATAAGTTACATTGCTCTACCTCTGTAGGTAAATAGAGTTGTCATTTTCTTTCTAGTTCTTACAGTATATACAATGGCTAATTAAGAACACCGGAATTAGAGAGAGTATGATGATCAAGATATGATCAAGATGACGATCTAAGGTATGATCAAGAGCCAATAATTCCTTGCATTCTCCCTGTCATTCAAGACACTTGGAAACTTGGAAAAAGAATAAAACCAGGAAAAGGAAATATAGGATAGTGAAACTGAATTTCAGCAGAATGTAACAAAGCTATTAAAGAAACAAATAAACATAAAAACCAGAAAATTATAGCTAAGTCATATTTGGTTGAAATTTTGCCTTAATTATATGCAGAAAAGAAAGAAAATACTCCTTTAAAATTTAAGCATGGTATTTCAAAAAAAAATAAATGGAATAAGCTTTTCAAAAGACTTTATATCGTTAACTGAACAAGAAGTAAATTAGCATAATGAAGCAAAAGCCATTAGACTTTTACTTCTGTAGAAATGAACCTAGTCTAAAATCAGTACAGATATTTTAACATAATTTTTAGTATTATGGTCCCTTCAGTGGGATTGTTGGCCATTTAGTTCATTTATTAGTCTTCCATTATTATGAGACTGTTCTCAGTTTTCTATTCTCACCCATTATAAGAATTGAAATAGTATCTCAAAGTGTACTGGTTTAATAAGAATTGCTTCCATGGCCTAATAATTCTGAAATCCAAAGCAATCAATAGATGATTTTCTTAACAATTTTTTTCCAATTAACAAGATAAGAGTCATTCTGAAAAGTGAACATGCATGACTTTAATGTGTGTGATTTAAAAATATTAAAAACATTTTAAGGGCACTCTTCTAAGTCCAGAATACAGAAAATTTCATGTAGCATTGTGTTAGTCAGCTTTCCATCATTGTAGCTAAATGCCTGAGATAACCTAGAAACAGAAAATATTTACTTTGCTTTGCTCACCATTTTGGAGGTTTCAGTGCACAGTTGGTTAGCCTTTTTACACATGGGCCTGTGTGATAGTGCATCATGGTGAGGGCATGTGGCAGAGGTAGGTGCTCAACTCATGGAAACCAGAAGAGAGAGAGAGAGAGAGACAGAGACAGAGACAGAGACAGAGACAGAGACAGAGACAGAGATGGAGAGACAGAGAGAGAGACAGAGAGAATAACAAACTAGTGTCCTATAATCTTCTTCAATGTCACACTCCTAATGATCTAAATTTTCCACTAGACTCCTCTTAAAGGTTTCCATTGCCATCTAATAGTGCCACTGAGGACCAAACGTTTAATATATGGGCCATTGGGGAAACATTCCAGGTACAAACTATAGCACAAATTTACATCAATTCTCTAGAAATAAATGATTTGTTTCTCGCTCTCTCTCGCTGTCTCTCGCTCTCGCTCTCTCTCGCTCTCCTTTCTTTCTATCTTCTGGCTATGTGGCTTTTCATATTGCCATTTATTTAGTGAGTACCTATTGAGTATCTGCATTTCATAGATTTTGTTGAAGAAACTTGAGGCACCACCCTTGTGTGAAGCAAGAACTCAGACTGAACCTCAAGAGATGATAAGTAATAAATAGTGTGACATTAAGTTCAATATTTAAGATGCTAAGAATGTTTAATATAATTCCTTTCTAGCATATCAAGATCTTTTAAGTTTCAAAGAAATATCACTAAGAAGTTTTTTGAAGTTTTCTATTTTTTCTCTATGTATTACATTATCTATTCTGCAGATCTAAAACCACAGAGGGCATTTGAAGTAAATTATCAAACTTTATTCTATCTGATAAATCACAAAGAAATTTGCTTTAGGAGACACATAGAACTTTTCTTAAACTTATTTGAACATATGGCTTTTAAAATGCTGGATTTCTATTATTCACTTCTGAAAAGTCTAGTGGGAAGCTATTTTGGTTGGTTATATGTGAAACTTGATTATTAAAATATCCTTGTCTATTCTGACTAGCAACAGCTTTAGGTTATAAACAATATTTTTTGAGAAGTGACATTTTCTGTAATTACATTTTATTATAAAAGAGAAATGTGATATTATTCATTAATACATTTGTCTATGAATACGTTTTTTAAGAAATGGGAAATGAGCTAATCTTTAGACCAGGCTAGCACACAATCAATATAGCTGTCAGAACTAGAGTTACTAAATATTACAAAACTAAAGTTGGTAACATCTTCATCTTAATATGAAATAGTCTTAATTTTCACATCTCTCAACTCAAAGGACTATAAAATAAGGGAATATTTTCTCTTTTTATTATTGTAGTTACTAGCACATATTAATTGTACAAATTAATGGCATTTCAAAAAAGATTTTAAGTTGGCCAGGTCATTATAATTCCAAAAGAAAGAAATTCATCGTTGTATGTATGTGGATTTCCAAACAATAGTTAAATAACATCCTTCAAATTTAACTATTATTTAGACAAACTATTCTTTTTTAGAGTCATTTAATGCTAAGTGATAATTGTGACAATTTTTGTTGTTAGGTGCCATCAAGTCAGTGTCCGACTCATAGTGACCATACATACAACAGGTGATATAGTATGTATTGCTTCTCTGCTATTCATAGGGTTTTGAATGGCTGTGGTTTTTTTGTTGTTGTTTGTTTGTTTGTTTGTTTTCTGGGGGATCTGATGCCACAGTAGTACAGCTGCAGGCTTATTGTGACAATTAGTAATTATTTAATAATTAATTTTAATTGCAATGAAATAGGCTTTTTTGTAAGTTACACTTACCTACCATAGTTTTGCCCTGTGGAAAGTGAAAAATAAGTCAATACTTTTCAACAACCATTCAATTTTTTTCCTTTTCTCCCAGTTAACATCCCTAGATACCTCAGTCATTCTCCACATTATTGTAGGCATCTAGGAATACTTGTGACCCTCATGTAGGCACCCTCTTAATTATCATACAATTAAAAGCTTAAATTCAGCTGAATTTTAAAATTCATTGATACTAGATATCTAGCACTCCCAACCAATCAAGTAATATTCCCCTGTCAGAAACTGAACCCCATGTCATTATTGTCAAATAAAGTTGTGTTTGTGTTTTGACTTATTAGGATTTTTTAACCCACTCTATTCATCTCTTATGTAATCTGTATAACATGGATGAATTTGCCTTTCATATAAATATCTTGTTTGATAGGATTTGTACATAGTGCATGTCATCTGATTGGAGAAGTCTTAATTTCTGTATGAAATTTGTTATTGTTGACTAACAATATTCCTCCTAAAAGTGGATTTTAGTTATCATACTTGAGTTCTAGGGTAGTTTCTTTATAAAATAGTTGTGCATCATTCTGATCATCTTAGCTGAAATATTGTTGGAGTGCATAATAATAACAGGATATATATATACAATAAATCACCAAGCTATTCTCTAGGGTATAATTTTTAGTATCTTGTGTTGACAGATTCTCTCAAGGACTAATGTTGGCAACCCAAGTAATCTTTTTCCAATTGGATAATTCACATTCACACTTAAAAGTGAGTTCAGAATTAACTTCCCAAAGCTGAATCATGTGTGTGTCTCTCTGTTTCTATAATGTTGTCCTTTACACAATGTATAAATTTTGTGTTTCTCTCCTTGAATAGATTTGCCCTATGAGAGCAGATATTATAATTGGTTAATGTCATAATACAAAAGCTGGCTACTTTAAGTTCCAATTAATAATTGCTGAATAAATAAGTAACTGGGTAGCTGGATGAATAGATGAACAAAAGTCTCTTAAACTTTGAATAAACTTAATTATATTTATAGAATATGAAACTGGTACTATATATCTTATAATAATGTGAACTTTGCAAATGGATATTTAAAGGTGCATATGTTTCATTGGGAGAAGACCCTGGAAGCCCACTCCCCCAAAAAAATTAGACATTGAATATCTTATGAATAGCAGAGAAGCACTGACAATAGTGCCAAGCTGGGTATAGTGTTGGGTAGTGTTTCATCTGTTGTATGTTGGATGACTATGAATTGGACCTGATTAGACAGCACCTAACAAAAAGAACAACAATGTTTCATTAGGAACATTTATGAATGTACAAATCTTCTCAATTAAATATTCTTATTAACTGAAACACTAATTTGTTTATATTTATATACAATCTGGAATTAAAATTGGATAGAAAATATCAGACTCCTTAGATTGTAGTGACTTTGTCAATAATGAGCTAACCTATTCATAAATGTACTTTGAAGTATACAAATAACACCATAGTTTAAAAGAAATCTTTTAAGACAAGTCTTAAACAAAGATCTTATACTTTAATTTGTAAGCAATTTTATCATTAAATGTAAGTTATATACAACAGTTGCATAGTGCAATGAACTTTTTAAAAGTGCACCCTGTTTTAACAATTATTCCATGAGAAACAGAATACTTATATGCCAAAAATGCCCTTTTGCCCTTCTGCATCTATCTATGTACCTTGTTTATCATACTTTTAATGTGATTTTATTAAGATGAAACAATAAGCTGAGTGTACTTAGTTGGTTCATATGGAAACTCCTATGAATTTAACATGGATAGTATGGATGACTTAGGGAATAAGAAAACTGCCTTTTTAAATGAATATTTTATATATTAAATCATCATAACAATGTTCACAAATATGACCTTTCTCACATTTCTTAGCTTAAATTTAGTAATATACAACTGTTAGATTTTTCACATTGCAGATGCAGTCTTGATAAGGATACTTCAAAGTTAAAAGAGCCAACACTTTTCTTTTTAAGTGTCTTCTGAAGCCACAGCTACTTTTTATTTCATAATGGTTTTGGAGTACATTTCAGTTTTTATCTATGCTAAACAACAGAGCAGACTTTATAGCATGGAGAATAGTCAAACTTTAAAATGCCCACAGAGAATCAGCTATAAAAATTTCTAGGACTAGGGCCTTGGGGAGGTGGATTAATTTTGATGACTTTCTCATTTATCTCTTGTCATTACTAAGATATTGCACACGTGATAATATATGTAAGGAGTCATCCTTTTGTAAAAATTTCACACAAAATATATTTGTAGTATATAGTAAAAATGGGCGAACGATGTGGCAATCCACTCTCACAGCAAATCCTGAAACAATTAGCTATTGAAAACCCTGTTAGGGTCCATATGAGTCAGATGAGACTCAACAGTACCTAATAATGACAACATATGGTAAAAGCCTGCAGCCAAACCACTGTGGCATCCGATCCCGTCAGATCTCAGAAACTAAGCAGGGTCAGGCCTGGTTCGTGCTTTGATGGGAGACTGCCTGGGAACACTAGGTGCCGTAGGCTTGGGAGAAGGACCTGGCAACCCATTCCCAAAAATCAATCAGCCACTGAAAACCCTAAGAATAGCAGAGAAGCACTGACAATAGTGTTTCCTCTGTTGTATGTAGGGTCCCTATGAGTCGGACACTGACTGGACAGCACCTAACATATAGAACAACATATAGTAAAAAGCATAAAAGTAAGTGTCCATCTATAGACATATGTATAATCACACATTTCCTCTCATTCTCTCTCTCTCCCCTCCCTTCCTCCCCAGGTTACCTCCCCAAAGGGGATGGTTTTAATATTTTCTCTGTACACTTCCATATGTCATTATCCTTTTATGCTATTCAAAAATCTATCATTTTGCAACCTGATTATAAATGGAGAAAAAAATTGAGATTGTCCAAGATTTGGCTTCACTTGGTTCCATAATCAACACTCATCAAAGCAGCAGTCATGAAATCAATAGATGCATTGCATTGGGGAAAGCAGTTGCAAAAGACCTCTTTTAAGTGCTGAAAAATAAAGATGTCACACTGAAGATGAAGATGTGCATGACTCATGCCATGGTGTTTTCAGTCACATCATGTGGTCGTGAAAGCTGGACACCGAATAAGAGAAACAGGACAAGAATTGTGCTTTTGAATTATGGTTCTGGAGATGAATATTGAATATACCACGGACTGCCAAAATAACCAACACTTGCTTTCTAGAAGTGGAACCAGAGTGCTCCTTGGAATCAAGGATAGCTCGATTGCATCATATATATTTTGGACATGTAGTCAGGAGGGACCAATCTCTGGCAAAGGACATCATGTTTGGGAGAATGGCAGGTCAACATAAAAAGGAAAACCCTCAAGTAGATGAATTGACACAGTGGGCTAAAACACAATAAAAGATCTTATGCATTGTACAGAATTGAGAAGTGTTTCATTTTGTTGTGCATAGCGTCATGATGAGTCGGGCCCAACTTGACAGCACCTATCAAAAACTGCACACACACACACACACACACACACACACACACACACACACACACAGAGTTTTTCAGTACCGAGGGGGGCTCATGCATACTAGGTAAATGTTCTACCACTGACCTGCATCCCCAGCCACTTTTTTATTTTTTATTTTGAGACAAAGTCTCCTTAAGTTGCACAGGCTGCTTCTGGTGTTGAACTTGCAATCTTCCTGCCTCAGGCCCTGGAGTTACTGAGATTACAGGTAAATACCATGGTGCCTGGCTTCCTTTTAATGTTTCTTCTATTTTATTGTGGCTTGTTTAATTTGGATTTATGCTTTTATTTTGTGCTTCCTATAGAGCAAGAGTCCCCAGCCACTGGGCCAGGGCTGGTAGGACTGTTAGGATCTGAGCTGCAGCTGCAAAACTGGAGCTGAGCAGTAGGGGAGCCAGGGAACTTCATCAGCATTTGTAGTAGCTCTTTACCACTTGCATCCAAGTGCCTGAACTCCATCTCCAATCCATGGAAAAATTGTCTTTCATTAAACCCGCCCCTGGTGCCAAACAGAATGAGGACCTCTGCTATATATCATACTGTTCTGGTTTTTGTATTTAATATCTTTTGCATCTAATTAGACTTTCTCTGTTACATTCTGTTCTGTATTTTGAAATTATGTAGTTCATTCTTGTTCCCTAATTTCTTATGCACCTTGTCATTCTCTATCTTATATGAGATAGATAGATAGATAGATGATAGATAGATAGATAGATATAGATATATATCCCACTTCAGATTCCCAAATTTGTACATCAGAGCCATACAGGAATTTTCATAGTCTCATAACATCATTTGTGTTTAAAGTCTCATTCTTTTTATTTTTTTAAACTCTTCACTGTTTCTTGCCTTGTAAATCTTTCTTTGGGGAGTGAATTTTTCTATTTCTCCTGTACAAAACCACTTCTGTTAACATTCTTTTCAAATGCTAGTATGACAGGGAGAAGTATTCTATGTTAAAGCTAATTTTTTTCTCAGTGTTTGAAAGGAATTTGATATTACCTTCAGTGTCCAATGTTGCTGAGGACAATTCTTATAATTCTGAGGCAAATCTGATTATTTTTTTCTTTGTCACACTCCTGGTTTTACTATTTATCTTTTCACAAGTCATTATATTTTTAGGTATTTCCTGCAATTTATATTTTTGTTCAAGTCTCATTTTTGAAACTTCATGTGTCTAAAAATATGTTTCTATTGTTTTTATACTATAACTCTTCAAGTTGCAACAAAAGGATTAAGAATGATTTTCCTGTTAAATAATTTCAAAATTTGATTGTGGTGTAGCATTGAGTGATGACCATTATTATTTCTTGCTTTACAGTGTACCTCCTTCTCTGATAATAGAAGCATTTTTTCCCTTTAAGATTTTCTGCAAGATATGATGAGATATGGATATTTCTGTTTATTTTGTCATAATTTATGCACTCTGTATCATTTCTCAACCATTCTTGTTTTCTGTAACATCTACAATTATGGGGCTTGAGTTCCAGGAATTTTCCACCATATTCAATGGCTACTTTCTCAATATTTTCATCTTCTTTCCTTTTTTGTCTTCTGAATTTAAAAAACATTTCTTAAATATGTCATCTACTATTTTGATTTATCCTTTATACTCTAATAAATTTCTCAATTAAAAAAATAACCTCTTTCCTTTCATACTCCACCTGCTCCACACACTTGTATACATTAAAATTCATACACAAATATCCTGCTTGTAAGGCAGGAAAACTGAATGATTAACAGACATTAAATTTAACCAATTTTTAATAGCACCCTAAGCAGTGTTTTCCTTTAGAGTTTTCACTTCTGTTTTGTTAAATATATTGATTTTCACTTCCAAAACAAAGAAATTTTATGCTAATTTATAGCCTTTTTGGTTCATTTCTCCACATTTAGGTCCATACCTATTAGGCTCATTTATTGAATATTTATTTTTTAATAGTGACACATCCTGACACATCTATCATATAAAATAGATAATTTCTGGTTATCTCAGTTTGTTTGTTAAATTAAATTCAGGTGACTAATGTTTAAATACTATAGCTTAAGTTTCATTAACCAAAATTTATCTTTCCAAGAAAGTACTCACATCCTTTTTAAATTTGTCTTTAATATTGGATATTTATTCAGCAAAACAAATTTCAGCATCAGATGTGTAAAATTTTTCTAAGACAACTATTGAGATTATGAATGTGAATAGATTTTCATAGAATAATTTTCTTTCCTTTTTTTTTTTTTTTTCAGTACTGGAAGTTGAACCCAGGGTCTCAAGTTTGCATGCTTTGCAAGTGCTGGACCACTAAGCTGCACACCCAGCCCATTTTTTTTACTTTTTGAGACAGGGTTATGCAGACTGCCTCTGGTCTCAAACTTGTGATCCTCCTGCCTCAGCCTCTGGAGTTGCTGGGATTACAGGCACGTGCCACCTCACCTGCCTTCATAGAATAATTTTCAATAGTTAACATCTTGGTGATAATTTTGGAATATGTTGATAATAATATTTCCATAGTACTTACAATATGCTGAATCTTTTTAATACATTTACATATATGTATTTATTTGTCAAAAGACAGCTTGCCATAGATATTTCCTTGTGCCCATTTTATAAATTAGAAAACATGGAGAGTATATAAATCTTGCTCCCTGTCTCACAGCTAGAACATGATGGAGTTGGTGGTCCCACCCAAGTTGTCTGGCTTTACAGTCAGGGTTCTGACAATGATAGTACTATGCTATATTGCTGTTGTTAGGTGCCATCCAGTCGAGTCTGACTCATAGGGACCCTCATAGGGTTTTCAATGGCTGATTGTTTTCAGGATTTTTTCAGTAGTGGATTGCTACATTCCTCTCCCATTTTTGCAGTGCTGGGATGCTCTACTGTCTCCTAATCTCCCCTCCTAATATCCTATCTTTGCACCTTAAAATACAAACTATATAAAAGCATAGTTTTTTTTCTATTTTTATCACTTCTCTACCCAAAGCACATATTAGATAAAGAATATTTCTTAGAATTAATGGTTTACAAATGTAATAAGTTATAGTATAAAAAGAAAAACACAGAGCTGCCTTATTATCTAGGACTTCTTAGAAAGATTCACTTTTTTATTAATGTTATCATTCCACTGTATCAATAAATAGTGCATTATCTTTAAAGCTTATCCAACCATCTATCGTTTATGTATTTTCAAAGTATGATGTACCTTAAATATTTCAAGATAATTTTATCATGTCTTATTTTATGTTATAAATAAAAGCCTAAAACAAAACATTTTTCTTTCTTCTGATATGAATTATGAAGACCCACAAGCCTTGAATTTGTTTCCCAAGATCAATAATGTGAGGCCTAATGATCCTAATGTTAAGGCATTTTTAGGCAGTTAGTACATGTCTATAGCTAAGAGGAAAAGAATTGATGCTTTTGAATTATGGTGTTGGAGACATCTATCAAATATACCATGGACTGCCAAAAGAACGAACAGATCTGTCCTAGAAGAAACACAACCAGAATGCTCCAAGGAAGCAAGGATGGCTAGATTGCATCTTACATATTTTGGACATGTAGTCAGAAGAGATCAATCCCTGGAGAAAGATATGTTTGGGAGAGTGGCAGGTCAACAACAACAACAAAACAACAACAACAACAACAACAACAATAACAAAAAAAAAAAAAACGGAAAACCTTCCACCAGATGGATTGACACAGTGTCTGCAACAATGGGCTTAAACATAAATAAGACCATGTGCCTGGCACAGAATCCAGAAGTGTTTCAATCTGCTGTACATAGGGTCACTATGAGTGAGACTTGACTAGATGGCACCTAAGAACAACAACAACAACAACATAGTTAATGTCATGCAAACTTTAGTAAGTTTGAATTCAGAGGCATTTTTTCTCAGTCTAATATAAATATTCATAAAAAACAGTATATTCATGACACAGTGTCATGTAGTGTTTTGTTCTGTTGTACATAGGGTCATTATGAGTCAGACCCAACTCCACAGCACTTAACGACAAACAACAATATAAACATTTGTTAATCGACCTTTTTAGGTAAAGAATATGCCATTAAACTATGGGTGGCTCATGCCTATAATCCCAGGTCTAAGGAGGCTTTGGCAAGACAGCAACTTTGAGGCCAGCCTGGTCTTTACATAGCAAGACCCTGTCAAGAAAGAAAGAAGCAGGAGAGGGAGAGTGAAAAAGAGAGAGAGAAAGAGAGAGGGAAAGAAAAAAGAAAGAAGTTAAGGAAGGAAGGAAGGAAGGGAAGAAAGAAAGAGAGAGAGAGAAATAGTAACAGGGGGATGGAAATGCCATCTCCTAATTTAATTGCTGCTTTCCATTTTGGCATAGAATATTTTTTATTATAACTGTTCTCTAGAAGGGATCTTGTACACAGATCATCATTCTGACTTATAGCCTTGAGAGCTTCATGGGATCAAAAACTAATTGCCTAGTCCTTCACAAATCCTTTCTGTAAAATTTTTAATCTTTACAGATGATGTGGTTGTTTTATATTTTCATTTAAGTGTCTAATTATCTCTTTTAATCACTCCTGTTTTATTTGATTTCTTCAGGTTTTAACATTTTTAACCCATTTCTTCCCAATTGTAATTTAGAGAACACAATTACTTTACTTGACCTTCATGCAAAGACCAAATTAAGAGAGAGGAATTACTGATTATGGCACTTGAGACAGAAAGA
This sequence comes from Pedetes capensis, assembly GCA_007922755.1. Classification (NCBI taxonomy): domain Eukaryota; kingdom Metazoa; phylum Chordata; class Mammalia; order Rodentia; family Pedetidae; genus Pedetes; species Pedetes capensis. The sequence continues at coordinate 7,046 of VMDO01030289.1, read as the reverse complement.
ACAGTGTTGTTTGGATATGATTCATCCTCTAAAGTTTCATATATTAGAAGCTTGGTTCTCAGTGTATTGATGTGGAGAGTTGTGGAACCTTTATGAGGTGGGTCCAGGTAGAAGGTAATTAGATGGGGAGGCATCAACCTCAGAAGAGACTAATGTAATTCTCTCAGGACAGTGTTATTTCCCTCAAGAATGGATTGTTCCAACGAAGGAGACTTTCCCCTCTGTGCTCTTGCTTATTCTTTTTTCATATGACCTCTCTGTTATATGAACTGCTTATTGGTCTTGTGCTAGAGGCAAGACAGATGAGGTCAATTTATCTTGGACTTTCAGCCTCCACAACTGAGACTATTTTAAATAAACCTCTTTTCTTTATAAAGGTACTCAGTCTACAAAATTTTGTTATAGCAACACAAAATACACTAAGACTACATTAAGAAAATGGTTTCTGTCCTACCTAAAAAGATCTCACCATGGAATTTTTTTTAAAAAGAAGTATGTAAAAAGGATAAATCCAAAAACATGATACTCATTGACATAGGGAGTAGTGTCATGCACTTTGCTGGACAACACAGAGTCGACCTATCTCTCTCTTGAGGATGAATAAAGTGTTTTCAAATGAGAAGGTGGGAATAGTTATACAAATAGAAGATACAACATAGGCACATCTAGTGGAGACAGGAAAGGCCTGAAGCTAAGAGGTAGTAGTGACATAGTGTGACTAGAGTGAAGATTAAGTCAGCTGAAGTTGAGGACAAAACCAGATTGTGATGGACCTTTCCCCTCACTAAACATGCTATCATTTAATGAACAGACTTTAAGTTTCCTGTATGTGTGTGTTTAAACATAGTGTTTAAACATAGTGACTGACTCATTGATTGATTGATTGAATTATATATGTAGTACTGAGGGGAAGGGTTTGAACCCAAGGCCTCATGCATACAAGTCAAGTGCTCTACCACTGATCCACACCCTAATCCCTTTTCCTATTTTTTTAATTTTGAGACAGGGTGTCACTAAGTTTCACAGGGTGCCTCTGGCCTCAAACTTGCAATCCTCCTGCCTCAGCTTCCCGAGTTACTGGGATTATAGATGTGTGCCACAGAATGTATAGTATGTAAATTACACATTCTTGTTCAAATAAGGTTTTGAACAAGTGTGTGCCATGGTGCTGGGCTCATTTTAAAAAAAAAGCACAGTATGTTAATTATACATCGTTGTTCGAATAAGTTTTGGTGAGATATTCTGGGAATTTATAAATATTGTTTTGGTGGTAAAACTCCTTTTTGAATTGTGATCATTTATTAACCAGTCCTCTTCTAATATGGATACTTGCTCTAACTATTAGGAAAATGTATGCTTGGCTACCACTTAAAATCTTTAAGGTAAATGCCAGGCTCTGACCTTTTAATAATGCATTCTTTCTTCTCCTTGGCTGCTTGAGATATTGCTTGCATTGGAGACTATTGTTGGTTGGGCTGGTCTTCTCTTTCAGCATGAAACACTTGCTTAGGTCAAAACCACTAAGAAGTATAAGAGTTTCCCCTGCCTTTGTTTGTTGCTTCATTGCTCAAGGTCATCCATAATAGAATGATCTTGACATTTGAGAATAGACTTTGGGAAATGTCGTGGTTTTAGCTCTAGCCCGGCTAAAGTTAGGGCCAAACCCTCAACATAAACACGTGGCCGATGTCAGGAAAGAAGGACCTCGGGAGACCTTCAGATGGTTGGAAAAGGACAGGGAAGGTTTATTGGGGTGCTCCCCTTATGGAGAGCAAGGAGCAAGCAGCCCCTATAGAGCGAGGCTTTATCCCTTTAAGTGCTGGCTCTAGGCCTGCAGCATGGAATGCTGCAGGCTAAGTGCTGGTACAGCTCAGCCTCAAAGGCACAGCCACAGCCGCTGATGTTCAGTTGAGGTCCAATGGTCTTGACTCTCGTGGCTCGCCTTCTTTACCCCCCTCCTTCCCAAGGATGGGAGGAGTTGGGAGGCTCTTTGTGGCTTTCTAGATGTCTTCGGCTCTTCGGGGGCCCCTGGGCTTGATCTCGCCGGCTTGCTAGATGGTCTTGCTGGAGTAGGGAGAGCTGGTCCAGGTGATGAGGTTCAGGAGATGGTCAGAGAGGTCAGGATCGGTGGTGCTACAGGGATCATAGGGTGAAGATGGGGTCCAGGAGCCCTGCTTTTATAGGGTCCTGGAGGAGTCACATGGTGGGGTTCAGCCAATCAGGGCACACAGCTGGCAGGTACAGGGGGCAAATGGACATAACTGCCAAGTAGAGACAGTTACTACCTGAAAGGTGGTGAGGGGAGCCAATCAAAATTATGGTGGTTAAGGCTGGTCAAGCTGGCCGGGGGCCATCTTTGCTCACTCAATGGGAGGGGCTGTTTTGAGTGAGTGAGATGAGCCCTGGGGTCAACTAGGGGTCAGCCCCTCAGGCTGTTATGAGGGACCCTAGCTGGGAAATATAATTTTAAAAATCCCCAACAGGGAAACAACTACACTCTACTCTTAAACCATAAAACCATATTATGAATATAATCATCATAACAGTAACACCAATTCATTTTATGATTATCAGTAATCTCTTCAACTGGAAAGCATTTATAATGCTTACAATTGTAGGCTTTTCATGATTACTGAATTTCATTTTGACTGGATAAAATTTGATTATTAGGCAATTGTTGTATGACAATCTTTCACTCGTCTACCTTGTACTGCTGATAATTGATGATTTACCTACACTTAGTATTCTTATGATGTTGTATATCATATTATATCCATCGTGGTATCTTTATCTTGCAGTTTTATAGTAATTTAACTTCATTTCAATACAAGAGGTCAGCATGATCTCATGGATTAAAATGAACTTGATATTGTTCTGTTTGAACTTATTCCTATTTATGGTACCTATATATCGGAACCCATTCTTATCTCTACTCTGTGTGGAGAAATGGCTGCCTTTCAACCCAACAGTAGGGTGACCTAAAGATTTTATTGCTAATATTAGTTTAAACATACATAGATGAATTGTTGAGGTTTTTTTTTTTTTTTTTTGGATGTACAAAACTTGACAGAAGAGACTTTAGTGGACACATGAAAATAATAACATGATTTCTATTGCTTAACAACTTGATTTGTGGGGAGTGAAATAACTTATACTGAGCAACTGTAATTAGAGAATAGTGATCTAAAGAGCTAATTACCCAGGACCAATGATGATGGTATACTAGAAGTTTGTGTCATATCAGTCTCAAAGTGTTTATTAACATGGGATTTTTTTTAGCACATAAAATATCACTACTGCCATTAGGTAAAGTTTTTAAAACTCAAATATCATCCAGTAATTTCAAAGTTGGCAAATGCAATATAAAGCTGGAATTTATTTCAATTACATTTCTTTTCCCACATGGTAAAGCTATTTTAACCTTTAGCAGCATACAATTATTACAGAAGAGATCATTTTTAATGATTCATTATGTATGAGGTCATTTGACAATGCAATTAGCTTTGTGATGAAAATTTCTATTCTTTTGATCATTCTGTACCTATAATGAATGAGAAGAGTTTTACATCTAATTTCCTGAAATTAGAAGATTAAAGATAGAAACAGACTCTTGTATTTAAATGAGACACAGAATGACTAGATTGCATTAGTACTTTAGCTAAGCACCCTGGAATTGCAAAACTGTGCAGTATTACTCCTTTCCCCTTTCCCCCATATGCATTCAAAAGATCCAGAACCATCAATACTCTGCTGTCTGCTTTCATTATCACGAAAATTTTCAAAGTATGGTTTTGACTGTGATCTGGAGATTAAAGAATAGTTCTTGGAACTTCAGAGGAATAACAGGCATCATCACATTATGCACCCAAAAAATGAAGCCACTCAACTTGTAGAATGTCTCCCTAGGTAAATGTGCAAAAAAACCAAGGTTTTTAGTTGTGTTTTTTTTAAATTTTGCCTTATTTTTCTTTTATTTGTTATCAGCCAGATATTTAGCATATGTCAAGTCATATTTGGTTCTTATTTTCAAGCTTTTTCTTGCATAGTAATCATCTTTTCCATTTAACATGATTTCAAACCAAGAACAAATTTTATAGTCAATGAAATTTATATGGGCTCTTATTCTGTATCTAGTTAGTACAAAAACAGATCCAATTGATGAGAAAACAAAATAAAAGAAATTCTATATTTATTAAGATTTGGTTAAGGATGGGAACAGTGGAGGCACATCATTTGTGTCTTCATGATTTAAGCTAATACTTCAAGTTACTTGCTGTTTTTGTCTCATCAAAGGAAACATAATTTTGTATTGGACTGAGTGATGGTTTATCTTTAGAAATGTTAAGCTATATTTGTTTGTGAATTAAATTTTATTGTCAAGTTGCTGAATTTTGACAAAAACTTCCCATAATATGCACTGAAACAACTTTAATGTGGTTGATATTAAATGCATATAAAAGTAATGTTAGAAACATGATTGGAAAACTATCATATACTAGTCTTTTATGTTCTCTATGCTTAATGCATATTTTAAGGAGTGATTACTGTTTGTGTGACTTTTTACATTAGCAAATAGAAGACATGAAAAAAAATCTTAATAGAGTGAGAGTAATCAAACTCTTACTAAAAATGACTTTATTTGGAATAAGCACAGTAAATTATTCCAAAGCATTTATTGAGGATTGTTAGTGTTTGTTCCTATATAAAATGGCATCTGATAATTGTGAATACTCAGTGGAACAACCCTGGACATAAGTTGATAATGTGTATTTCCAACCTACGCTAAACTCTGTGATTTATAAACTCTCTGTAAAGAAATACAGCAAAGGTTTTTGTTTTGGTATTTGGATAACTCAGCAAGGAGAATTATTATTTTTCCATATATTTGTGGTTATGCTGCTCCAGCCCTTGCAACAAAATGAAATGGGTATTTAAAATATCCAGAGCACATTTCCTGCTTTGCTTTTAGTACATCTTCCTGCCATAATGTTATTGGAGATGTGGATACCTTTAAATCTTCTATCACTCATTCTTCATGGCAGAACTCCTCTTGCTTGTGAACATCTGCTGCCTATTAATTTATTCCAGTTCAGGAATAACTGAACTTAAGAGCCAGACCAGATCCATGTGAAGTAGTTATTGGATCCTGTTGTGGTTTACTTCTGCCTCATTTTCATACTCTCACAAGATGTTTAGGATACCTCATCCTTTTTCAACAAATGCACAAGAGAACCTGAGACATTCTTTTTTTGTTGGAGACATTCAGGAATTATCACGTGTTAAGATGGCAAATAAATATGTTGTTGTTAGGTGTCATTGAGTTAGATCTGGCTCAGAGCCATCCTATGTACAACAGGACAAAATATTACCCAAGACTGTGCCAAGCACATGATCTTGTTATGTTTGAGCCATTGTTGCAGTCACTGTGCTTCTCATTTTGAGTCCTGCCACATCAGTAGAAGGAGGTCCCCTGGGCTTTACTACTTTCTCACCATTAAGGTCAAGCCTACTTTAAAGAAGGAACTTGTCCCCAGTTGGCTCTTGAATGTCTTCCAGCCTGGAGGGCTCATTTTCCAGCACTATATTTGAGAGTGCTTTTCCGCTATTCATAGAGTTTTCAATGGCTAATTGTTTCAGGAGTAGGCTGCCAGATCCTTTTCCCCAGGCTGTCTTAGTCTGGAAGCTCAACTGAAACCTATCCACCACGGGTGGCCCTGCTGGTATCTGAAATAGTAATAGCATAGATTTCAACATCACAGCAACATTTAAGCCCCCACAGCACAACAAGCTGACAGATGTGTGGGGGCAAGTATACATACACATACACAAACACACAGACACACACACACATATATACACATATAATCATATATATGCACACAGTATTAATATATACAAATTATATTATCTATTCTATACAATATATAATATAAAATATACATAATATATCACACTTTATTTATATATACTATATTATCATATGGGAGAAGGACCCAGCAACCCACTCCCAAAAATCAATCTGCCATTGAAAACCCTATGAATAGCAGAGAAACACTGACAATAGTGTTTTACCTGTTCTACATAGGGCCACTATGGGTCAGACAACGACTCCACAGCACCTAACAACAATAACAACAACAACATATCATCATATGACATATAATATATTGTATATATTACCTATATGTGATATGTTTTATATACTATATATAAAGTATATCTGATTCATATGTATATATGTATTTAATTAAAATGTCATTCATAAGGAAATCATAGAGAAGAAATTCAATAAAAAATGGGAAATTCTTCAACACTTTCTGTGTGCATTGTATGTGGATATTCTTGGTTTATAATACTAATCATTGAATTGAAACTTCTTTTTTATTTGGTGGCAGGGGTAGGAATTGAACCCAGGGCTTTGAGCATGCCTGGAAAATGCCCTACTGCCGAGCCACACCTCCAGCCCTAAGCAGTATAATATTTAGGAATATCCCTAGAAAAGGGATGTTTAGAATCTATGTATTCTTGGTACTTGCTCACCTGACATAGTTAATAAAACTGTTTCGCTAAGGACATGAATATATAAATGATTTGTACCCTCATTTAGCTACTCCCCCCAAAAAACAAAACCTGTTCCTTTTTTATTCACTCATAACATACATTTATTGAGTACCTCCTTTATGCTACATACTCTGCCATATGCTTAAGACACAAAATCAAATAAAACATACCGGTACTTGCTCTCAAGGAACTTACAGCCTAATGAAGAAGGCAAGTTTATCAAAGATCATATGTGTTGTTGTTGTTGGTGGTGGTGTTATGTGCAGTCAGGCTGGGTATCACTCATAGCAACACTATGTACAATAGAACAATACACTACCCAATTCTGTACCAGGCCTACATCTTTTTTTGGGGGGGGGAAATTTTTAATGTACACCTTAATGTGATTCATTCTGACATGCTTTTCATTGTTACATTTCCATATATGCATTTTGTTGCACATTACACAGATAAGTTACCCCTTACCCTCTTTTTTTTTTTTTTTT
>VMDO01030288.1:0-21492 GCA_007922755.1 Pedetes capensis | reverse complement strand
TAGCAACTCCAAGTTTTAGAAAAGAAACACATTTTTTGACCCAGAAAAGCTCTATCTTGTGTTTGCTATTTTTTTTAAACTTCAGGAAAAAAATAAACTATAACTTTAATCATGGTAGACTTTATAGCAAGAATTTATGGAGAGAATAAATTTCAAATTTGGAAAGGGCTTTTACAGTTTTTAATAAAGAGATAGCTTTCTTTCATGAGTGCTTTAAATATGTATTGGTATCATTTCATTACTTAAAAGGAAGCCTCATTTCACAAAAGGGGTTAAACTATAATTCTTTTAAAAATTTCAAAAATTAAGATAGATGTGTGAAAACTTTTGAGAGCTTTATTCATACCATTCATAGATTAATCAATTGTTAAAACTTTCCTTTTTATTTTTTTTTACTAAACACGTATCCTCTTGAATCTTTTTCCTTTTAAAAGTCAGCTTTTAAAAAAAAAAAAAAAGCTTTCTTTCTAAAGTCAGCTACCCCCAAAAAATGCTGTGATAAAAATGAATTGAACATTATCTTTGGTATGTTTTTTGAGGTTTTTTTTAATGCTGAACCCTCAGTCCATTTTTGTTTTTTAGTTTGAGGCAGGATCTTGCAATGCTATTCACGCTGCCTCTGGCCTTGCACTTGAGATCCCCCTGCCTCTGCCTGAGTTGCTAGGATTAAAGGTGTGTGCCACCATGCTTGACTGTGGTTTGATTTTCTGTTCTCCTTTTTCTTAATCTTGCATTTTCTGTATAATTTCTTAGTTCTCCATAAGAGAGAGAGGTATTTGGGTTTCAATATATCATAAAGAATCTTTTACTAGAAATAAGTGTATTTGTTTACTATACATCATGAAAAGACTAGTTTCTTCTGGAAGATATGTTTGGGCCTAAATTTTGATTTTTGTATCTACTGTTAATAATCAATAAAATGATTAATGGATACATAGAAAAGACAAAAAAGTTGTGTTATTATGGACTGAATCATAGTCCCTATATGAAAAGAGTTTTTTCTTTGCAAAATCCTATTTGTGGAAAAATTAATTACTTGTTGCCCTTTATTTTTAATGTCAGACATTGTAATAGTCTCCATTTCAGACATATAAACAATCTTTGACTACATCTGATTAGAAAACTCTAGTATGTCCTTACTTCCTAATATAAGGTATAATTTTGTATATTTTCTTGTACTTCAAACCTTGAATTTCTAATTTAGTCCTAGAAACAGTACACCACATGTGAAAACAATTTCTCCCATCTTTAAAGATGAAAAAGTGAGATTCAACTAAACTTGTCCAAGATCCATGTGCTTTGTAATAGGCGTAGAGATGAGTATTTTTCTGGGTATAGCATAGAGAAAGGTTAGAGAGATAGAAGTACAAGTGTTTATTTTCAGGCTGCATTATCAAAATATATCCAAATATTATAAAAAATTATTTAGTGGGAACTAGATTCCAAAATAGCAAGAGCAATTTCAGCAAAATATAATTCCTAGAGGGGAATCCTATAGTACATCTTGTTCTGCTTTCCTTCTTCTCCAGGTCATATTGGATGGGAGCAAAACTGACCTGGCTCCCAGCTCCTAGGAAGAGCGTGATGGTGAGACAGCATGTTAAGGTGAAAGCCAACCTAGAAGCCTGGTAGTTCACAAGGCACTGATATAAATGGAAGGGTAATGGGGTTGAAGGATGAGGAGATCAAGTGGCTAAAGCAGATCTGATATTTTATAATGGCAGATGATTTAGGGATGGAATGGGATAAAACCTTATTGATTGGTGAGGAGTGCAACAGCATATAAAGTGAAGGATAAACTCAAGGAAGATGTAAGTAGGTTGAAGATTTAAAAAGTAGATTGTTTACTGTAAGGGTGTCTTGGAGCTCTGTTTTCCTACTAGGGGCAAAATGAGGAGGGAAGATGGATTGGTGTATAGGGTGAGAGATGAAGGTCAAAGGAAAGAAAGCTACAAAGAAAGACACAGAACATATTATACAGTGTGCACGAGCACGGGGTGAGGTAAGACAAGGCAAAATATCTTCCAGGACTGGTCTGAGGTCAGTGCTGTCCTTGGCTGGAAGCAAACTGACCAGTTTGTATTCCTGCCTCCTCCCTATCTCAGGGATTGTGTGGAGAAATATGGTGGTCCTGAGCCTTTAGGACAGCTTTGAAGAAAAGGAGAAATCCCAGATGGGTCTGCCAGAGGGTATAAATATTGAAGTGAGGAGGGTCAGAGCTGTTTGGAGGGGGAGATTTATGAACGTCATTATTTCATGAGGCTCAGACTCTTTTAACACTCAGAGGTGGTTGCCACCTTCACCTGTTGCCTGCTTGAGTCATGGCCCAGTAGTAGCACGGGTGGGTTGCTCAATCCAACTGCTAGGCCATCCCCTGTGGAATGTATTACTGGCTGGGAGTACTGAACAGCCGTTGATGGGCTGTGAGCCAGCAAGGTGCAAGCTGTGTAAGGATAGAAGAGACTGTCAAAACATCTACAGGTTGATTTACTGTAATAGATCATAGTTATTATTAGATGCTTGAAGAGTGATATGGAACAGAAGAGCAGATGAGAAAGGGGAACCTTTTTCTCAGTTCTGCTTTAAATCTCCTAAATTCTGATGGGCTTAGCAATTTCACTTTTACATATAAATCCCACCCCACACTAGAGTTGTGACCTTAGATAATTAAATTACTTCAATCTCTCTAAGCTTCTGTTTTCTTTGTATGTCAGGACTAACATAATCTGCCTCCTAGAATTATTGTGAAAATCAAGCAAATACTTACATAGAGTACATAATGTGCCACATGCACATGGTAGGCACTATGGCCTATCTTTAGTAGGAATGAGGACTGGAACTATTTTTAAACTTAAAAGGTCAACTCTATATGCTGCCATATAGGTTACCCAATGCAATTGGAGCTCACATCAACACACCAGGGAGAATGCTTACAGAGTGTGTCTTTGAAATCCTGATACCCAGTCATGATGATTTATGGGACGTCACTAGCTTGCATATCTGATGCCCACTGAGTTTGTTTACTTTACTTTTAACTTGGTTACCTAGCACCCTATGATAACACAATTTTATTTATACTCTCACCAAATAATTATGATTACTTTGAAAGAATATATATGAAGGTAACCACAAAAACGGCTTGTTAGAGTTAGAAAGGTCACATGTAAATCTTTATTTCATTATCTCAAAATTGGTCCTTTGTGTTTTTCTTTTCCTTCATCCTGGGTAACCTCCAGTGCCCCTCCAAAAGATTTTTCTTAATATGTGAAATATTGAGGCTGTGATTAACAACTGTGTGAAATATCAGTCAATATCAAGGTGCTAGATATCTCTTCGTGGTGCAAGCAGAAACAAGAGCAAAAAGTAGCATCTCTTTTAATCCTTGCACAGGTTAGAAATGACTGTCCAGCTGAGAAACAGAGGAGTCTACGAGATGACCTTGAACCTGTTGCCAGACCCATGATGAGGTTTTATCGTTATAAGGGTTCCAAATGAGTCACTGCATAGGTGAATGCTCCTTTCCCATTTTCCACTTACTAACAGCCACTTTGTGAAGAAATCAAACTTTGGTCTGCTTTCTAAAAGTATTTCAATTCCCAAAGTCCTTGGTGTTAGAAAGAGATTTGTGAGATCAATCTGTTCACCTCTTTCGTTTTACAAAAGTAACAAGAAGCAGGAAAGTTAAAGTGACCCAGAACAAACCACTCCTGTGTTGCTTCTGTCAAGGCTTTCATCTCATGGTGAATACAGACTTTTTGTTGCTAGACATACTACCCTGATTTCAGTCTTTATTGACATCATCACTTTTGAATGACATTTTTAATTTGGCGTGTCTTTGTTGTTTGTGTTTGATCTTTGACCATTCTCTGGATCAGATACCACTTTTGTGTAAAAAGTAAATCAGTAGGAGGTTTTGGGTTTCTTTCTTTCTTTTTTTTTTTTTAATCTTTTGTTTGCAGGCAACTACGATCCAGTTTTTAGCTGAGAGCTTTTTGTTTTAGCCTGGTTCTTGCAAGATATCTCTCTATGCCAAGGTTCTTACAAGCAAAATGATATTTATTTATTTTTTAATGTTTGTGTCACTGAGGGGTTGAACGCAGGGCCTCTCACATACTTGGCAAGTGCTCTGCCACTGAGCTTTACCCCTGAGCCCCTTTCTTATTTTTTATTTTGATTTAAGGTCTTGGTAAATTGTATAGGCTGCCTCTGGTCTTGAACTTGCAGTCCTCCTGCCTCTACCTCCTCAATCACTGGGATTATAGGTATGCACCGCTGCCTCTGGCACAAAATGAGATTTTTATGGATGCCTGTATGCCAACATATAGATAAGTAGATATAAAAACATACAGACATATCACTGAAAATATAGCTAACCATGTAAGTAAGCATGTTGTGTATTAATGGGCAATAGAGTCTTTCATAGTGTTCCTACTCCATAGAGAACGTTCAAAGTACATCAAACACAGAGGACCAGCATGCTTAGGAAGCATTCTAGGAAAAGTGCTACTTGACCTGGACATTGAACTTTGAGGGAGCATATTGAAGCAAGCAGGCACTAGATAGGGCAAGGTAGTATGAACCCTTTTGTGGATTAAGCTATATTGTAGGTTTGTGGGTATGAGAGGTTAGTGGGTCTTCTTGAAGCGTGAGCCTGACTAGAACAGAGAATCTGATTATAGGATCAAAGGAAGGTGTGAGAAGTATAGATTGGGCCCTGTTGTCTTAGTTGACAGTCTAAGCCATTTGCAACAATCTTGTATATTCCCAAGTGCCCCTGCATTTAATTATAAGGAAAAGATTACAAGAGAAATAACAATAAAGTGATTTTAGAAGGGTAAATCTGGAGATGGGGTGCAGGATAGATTATATTGAGGCAGCATACCAAAAGCAAGAAGAATCTGTTAAAGAATTGGGCACTAAAGGGAGACATCCTGAAACATGATGTGAATGAAAGCAAAGGAATGAGTAAGAGAGATTGCGTGGGGAAGAGTCATGGGATATATAATACTTGAGGGGTTGGTGCAGCCAAAGGATAGTATGAAACTCTAAACACAAATAATGGAAAAGATAATAGTTGGAAAATTAAAAGGAGAAGCTAACTTGGGGGTGGAGGTTGTTGGACAATATCATAGGTAAATTTTAGGTGTGAAATTGAGATGAGGCCACATGGCTAAGTAGAGATGCACTGCAAGCCTTCTGCAGTCAGGCCTGGATATCGGTGAAGCAGCAGGATCTCCCTAGGGTGGATTTCCCTAGGATTTCCCTAGGATACCTACACAGGATTGATAGTTGAGACCTTAAGGCTCATCTGTAAAATGGGAATAATGAAAGTGCTTATCAAATAAGTGAGATAATGCCAATAGACTGCTCATTACCATCTTTGACCCATAGTAGACACTTCATGAATTTTAATTTTTATTATTTTTTACTGGGAATTTTAGAGAAAAAGATTATGAATTATTAGAACTGGTGCTATAAAAGCTATTAAAGCTGTCTGGGTGGTGTGTTTTCTTTCTATCCCAAATGCAAGTTTATATTTTCTATCTAATTCACATCCTTGCCTCCCTAGCTGTGAGGGGAAAGTGATAGTCCAAGCTGAAATTGCTTATGTTCAGTAGTTGATCACTATTTTTCAAGGCCTCTTGTGTTTTGTACAATTAGTTAAGTACTTTAACTACTCTTCTGTTTATTGCAACTTCCATAATACATCCTAACCATACCTTGTTTTTATTTGTTGTATCCAAAGTCAAATTAGTTTTAGGGGACTTACGAAGAACTTCTTTTGAGGAAAGATATTAACTGAATGTACTAGTCTAAAGTGGCATGGACACACAGTAGAAGAAACCCAGAATAGGCCAGAAATTATTTATAAAGAGTTGTATGACTGTTCCTCTCTCTAGTTTTTTACATTGGTCAGGTCAGTACATTCTGAGAAAAAATGATCCTGGTCTGTCTGAGATCTCCAAAAACATTTTCAGCTGGTATCAGTGATTCTGCTAGTTTCCAGACAAACCATTGGTAGTATATGCTATTGGGTAGATATCAATACAGGAAACTTAAGGCCACTGTTTTAATTGGATTGCTTTCTTTATGGCAAATTTCAGTGTTACCGGTAATACCTTATTGAGTTCCTGACACATGGTTTATACACTATGCAGGATCCTCTACATTAACTCTCATTCTCTCTACATAGCACAGATACCTTTAATAATACACTGCATGTTACAATTTCATAGGAGGCAGGGCAAATATTTCATCCCACGTGAAGCTAACTAGAGTAACCTATGCTCTATATAACATTGTATGTGCCATAATTCTCAGTTACTGTTGCAATTTTTTTAAAAAAACCAATATTGCACTCCTTTTAAGTTTGTTTATTCCTACCTTCAGCTAAACCTTTATTCCTAAAATGTATAAATAAGACATAAAACTTTAATACTAAAAATATTGCCCATTCTGAGTGATAGTGCTAGATTCTAAGTTTGATTATTTTTTATGACCTTCAGTAAAGAATTGCTTAGGCTTTCATATCCTAAATCTACTATGAAGAAGTGATTTAAAGAATAGATTATTGTCAAGTATGGTGGTGCATGCCTGTAATCCCAGCAGTTTGGGAGGTGGAGGCAGGAGGATTGCAAGATTGAGGCAAGAGGCGGCCTGTGTAATTTAGCGAGACTCTTACTTAAAATAAACTTCATACTCAACCACATCACCCCCAATATTTTATTTTTTATTTTAAGACAGGATATCACTAAATTGTTCAGGGTGTCTCCAGTCTCAAAGTCATGATCTTTCTGCTTCAGCCTCTTGAGTCACTGGGGATTATATAGGCATGCTCTGTGGTGCCTAGCTGGTACTCTCAACTTCTATGAGATCAACTTTTTACAGTCTACCTAAGGGTAAAATCGCTTGCAGCCATACCACTGTGGCATCCCATCCTGCCAGATCTCAGAAGCTAAACAGGGTGGGGCCTGGTTGGTACTTGGATGGGAGACTCCTTGGGAACACCAGGGACTGTAGGCTTGGGAGAAGGACCCGGCAGCCTACTACCAAAGAAAAACAGTCTGCCATTGAAAACCCTATGAATAAAAGAGAAGCACTAATAGTAGTGTTTCGCCTATTGTACTTAGGGCCGCTATGAGTCGGATACCGACTTGAGGACACCTAATGACAACAAGAATGAAATAATATGGTACTTGTCATTCTCTGCCTGGCTTACTTCCCTTAATGCTCTCCAATTCCATCTGTGTTGTCAAAAAGGACAAGATTTCCATCTTCTCCATGGCTGAATAGTACCTTATGGTGTATATGTGCCATATATATATATATATATATATATATATATATATATATATATATATATACACATATATACATACATATATATATAATATATATATATATATATATATATATATATTTTTGTTTTTTTTTTTTTTTTTTTTTTTTTTTTTTTTTTGGTGGTACTGGGGGTTGAGCCCAGGGACTCAAGCTTGCATGCTTTACAAGTGCCGGACCATTGAGCTGCACCCTCAGCACATTTTTTTGTTTTACTTTTTTTGAGACAAGTTCTTGCTAAATTACTCAGACTGCCTCTGGTCTTGAACTTGCGATCCTCCTGCCTCTACCTCCCAAATCGCTGGGATTACAGGTGTGCACCACTGTACCTGGCTAATGTACCACATTTTCTTTAGCCATTCATCAGTTGATGGACACTTAGGTTGTTTCCATATCTTGACAGTTGTGAGTAATGTTTCAATGAGAAGGTAATATCTGAGAAGAGATAGAAAGTTTAGAAATAAGTTAGTTGGGTCTCAGTGCACCTTCTCAGTGCACCTTCTCAGTGCAGTTTTTCCTGACTACTTAATTTTAGGGTTCCCCACCACAGAATTATGTTGCCCCTCGTCTTTTCATTCATTTTTTGCCTGTTTCTTTTCTTGTTTTTCTGCTCCAGGTATACAAGGTTTACCTGAGCAGGGAACTGTCTTGTTTATCACTGTGTCCCTCATGCTGGCACATAGTTGCGACTTAACCAATATTTGTTGAGTGAATAAGTGAATAACCATTCTAAAAACTTTATTATCTGATATTTAAAGCCCATTACTTTCACAGGAATTTTCTATGAAGAAAGAATATGCTTTAGTTTGTTTTTAGTTATATATAACAAGGGTTCAGTAGTAAAATAAGTTTGGAAAATGCTGTGTTAAATAAAATAAAACAAGGTTATGTAGCACAGTTCTTGACAGAGCCTTGACTGAACTAATCATCTTTATCTTCTATAATGGTTAGCACTATGTCAAAGTTTATTTCATAGGGGAAGTCATCTGAAAAGCTTTTCTTTGGACTGCTGTTCTTTACAACACATTCTGGGTAATGCTGCCTCAGATAAAAATAGATGGAAAAGGGTCATATACAGACTATAACAAGGTAAATTTATAATGACCATAAAGAGACCTAAGAACAATAAAAAGAGCAGGCTGATAACCAAGAAGGGGGAAAAACATGAAAAAGTAACAAAAGGGTTCAGAAGGAACCCTGTTTAAACTATTCAGTTTTGTACAAGAAGTTATACCCACCTTATCGGATTTCTTTCTCTATAGGAGCTCGTACCATTTGTAGCCTAGATTGACTAAAATACATATTTATTGCCTATTCAGTGATGAGTGAATAGTAATGGCCCAAAACCAACATTTGTGTATTGATTTTGTATCCTGCAAGTTTAGTGAGTTTGCTTATTAATTCCAACAGATTTTTTGGTGGAGTCTTTAGAGTTTCCTATATATAAGATCATGTCCAATGAAAACAGGAACACTTTGACTCCTCCATTCAAAAATTAGATGCCCTTTTTTTTTTTTTTCTTTTTCTTGCCTAATTGCTCTGGCTACTACTTCTGTACTGTGTTGAATAAAAGTGGGAAAAGTAGACATTCTTGTACTGTTCCAGATCTTAGTGGAAATCTTCTAGCTTTTCCCCATTTGGTATATTAGCTGTGGTCTCAATGTATATGGTCTTTATTGAGATACGTTCCTTCTAAGCCTAATTTGTTAAGAAATGGACATTTGGTTTCATTAAATGCTTTTTGTGCATTTGTTAAGATGATCATATTGTTTTGGCCCTTCATTCTATTGATGTGATATATCAACGTTTATTGTTTATATATGTTGAACCATCAGTCCTTCTCTTCTTGGGATAAATTCCCTTGGTCATAGCATATAGTCTTTTCTGCTGTGCTGTTTAATCTGATTTGCTAGTTTTTGATGAGAATGTTTACATCTGTGTTCACTAGGGACATTGACTTGTAGTTTTGTTGTTGTTATGTTGTTGTTGTTGTTTCCTTGTCCCAGTTTGGTATCAGGGTTTTGCAGGCCTCATGGAATGAATTTGGAAGAATTTCTTTTTCTTCAGTTTTTTGGAATATTTGGAAACGGTCTAGTAGATATTAGTATGGTACCAAGTAAATGTTGGAAGTTCATTGTGTTTTGAATGAATATCCAATTGTTCAAGGATCATTTGTTGAAAGTAATATCATTTCTTTTTTGAATTCTAGCTCACATTTTATGACTTAAAATTATTTTCAGAGTCATATGTAAAAGTAGAGTATGTTGAAGATTAAATACGCATTTTTAGGAGTATGCATATTTGCATTTGTATTGCTTTAAAAGCAATTCTTCTTAAGTAGTTTTCACATAGCATACCATGAAGTACAGAGTGATCATTTTATTGTGATTATGATGTTCATAATAAGCATGGGATGTTGGTGTTAACTCAGTGCACTTTTAGTGAAAAGGTAAGGATTATAATTTTCTCTTTAAGTAGAAAGTAGTTCTTCATACAAGATTATTTTTGTGGAGGCTTCTTTTATGTGAAACTTGTATACCCAATTATTACCTTGATTACTCTTCAGTGAAACAAAAGTCCTCTTAAGTTTAGTGAAGATGGTGATGGCTTCAGCCAGATTAAATAGTTACAAACATACAGAAAACTTGTTTATGTGAAGTCAAGGTGTACCAACTATTACAGATTACACATATAAGAGAAATACAGAAACAGCTATCAGATCAGGCTCATGTTATTTCAGCTTCAGGGAACCACTCAACAAAAATAAATTTTCCTTTATTAGAATTTCTTTTCTTAGTAAATGTTGCAGGTGTTTCCTATTTTAAATAAAGCAATTTTTGTGAAAAATTCAGACCAGATTAATTAGAGAATGGGTCTTATATTTTTCAGATGATTACTCCATATTCAGAAATCAGCTGGAGTTTCTCTTAGTCTCAAATCTTCATAATACTTACAAGAGAAGTTTTCACTTTCTAAAATGTGATGACAGCTGAGGAACAGAGCTGTTTCTTAAGTCAAATATGGATGCTTTATCACTAGATGGCAGTCAACACAAACAGATGTCACGGATTTACTAGCATTAAAGTTTTTAAATATTAGCACTTATCAATGAAAATACCATTTTTATAATGTGAAAATAGATTTAAAAGTCTGTTTTCTAACATATTGGTTATAAATGAATTCTAGGTTATCATCTGCCTCTAGAAAGAGTTTTAGCCATTTGAAAACAAAGGGAGACTGAGTATTTTCAGAGATGCTAGTTTGCCAAAGATACTGTATTTAATCCCACTAAGATTTAGCTCATTTGGTAGAGTGCAGTCTCTGAGGTCCCAAGTTCAATTCCCAGCACCACAAAAATGGGAGAAGGACATGAGAATCCACTTCCGAAGCAATCCTGAAACAATCAGCCATTGAAAACTTTATAAGAGTCACTATGAGTCGGACACAACTCAACAGAACCTAACAACAACATTGTATTTAGTATCTGAAGTTTAACTTTGCCTCAGAATTCTTCCAAAGGTATTTAGTAATGGGATTTTCACTTATTCAACTGAACAGTACAGGATACATAAGAGCCTACTTTATATAGATTTGCTTTTTGACTAAAAAAATAAGTAAATAAAACTACCAGAACTTTAGGTCTAAGTGGAAAGGTATAAGTCTTACTGAAAACAATGCTGTTGCTGGGAAAAAACCCTTAGGCTACAAAAATCTAAGAGTTAATGTACTTATTCTTAAATATTTCAAGTACAATAATGTATAGCTTAGAATTGATTTTTAATATATCTTTTGTATAGACTCTAAGTTAAACATAGAACAAACTGAAATATTATTTTCTTATTAACATGTGTTGATTGTACATATTAGTGGAGTTCAATGTGATATTTGCATACGTGCATACAGCATTACTAACTCACCCTTTTTCCACATACCCATACCCTTCCTAACCCCTAGTGATCACTGTTCCATTTTCAGCTTGACTATTTTTAGTTTCCACATATGTATGAGAGAGAGCATGCAGTACTTACTTTTCTTGTGTTGGCTTAGGAAACATGTTTTTTTTGGCAATTTAGAATATCGTGAAGGCAGGCAGCCTGAGTTCAAGTCCTTGCCCTGCTACATTTTGGCTTTGTGGCCTTGAGCAAGACAACTTGACTTCTTGGAGCCCCTGTTTTGTCATATTTTGTGTTATTTTTCTTTATCCCTATTCAGAATTGTGTCTTTTCTGTTTTGACAGATAGTACAAAGTCAGTGATGTCAGCATGTGGTAATGTGGCAAAGATTCAACTCCATCAGCAGAATTTTATATATCCTGAAATACTCTGAACTAGTTCAGAGAGATCATTGATTGCTAGGGTATCTATTAAGGACTACATAAAAAAGGGGAATAGAATGGGAGTGACATCTAGAGATTCTGAGGAGGAATATTAGGAAAAAGAACTGAATACTGAGGAAAATTATTTTTTCTATTTTAGTTCACACACATGTATAAAAAATCATTTGTGTGTTTGAGAACAGCAGATTACAAGTAGGAAAGCTGAATCTAGCTGTGGTGCTATCTCTCAGGTGATATTTTGAGGACTCTCTGGACCTGAGTTCCTCTTCCAAACATGTCCTTCTCATCTGTGTGTGAGGGCATCTGTTCATGGTACACTACTAAGTGCAAGTATGTCTCATTATGGGGAAAGGGCCTGACAACCATACTACTGACTACACTTGTTGATAGGATCTACCCATCTAGAGGTCCTACCACAGTGATAGGTTCTATAGCATCAGCACAAGGACTAAGAATAAATGAATCTACTCCTAGATTCATAAATAGATGACAAGCTATCATACACCATTAAAAGCAAACATAGAAAGAGGACTGGATTTGTATCTTAGTCCTCTCACCTCTGGGGCAAGTCATTGAATATTTTTTAATATTTGAAAGACCAGTTTGAGGCAGGCATAGTGGAAGCAAGGGAGTATTTTGGGAAGTGATCTGACAAAGATAGGGAACTGGCTGGGCATGGTGACGCTTGCCTGTAATCCTAGCGACTCGGGAGGTAGAGGCAGGAGGATCGCAAGATTGAGACCGGAGGCAGTCTGTATAATTTAGCAAGACCCTGTCTCAAAAAAAAAAAAAAAAAAAAAAAAACCACTAAAAAAAGAGGGCTGAGGGTGCAGCTCAGTGGAACAGCATTGCAAAGCATGCAAGCACAAGGCCCTGGGTTCAACCCTCAGTACTGAAAAAAATTTTTCTTTTAATTTAAAAAATTTAAAAAAACAAAAAGATAGGGAACTGGCATGTCTACTGCACTGCGGAGATGGGTGGAATGGTTGCCTTTCAGGGGCAGAGTGGAGGCATAAAGGACCAGCTGAAAACAGGCCTGTTCTTGGGAATTAGGACCAGAGATGCAGACCACAGACAATCTGCCCTAAGGAAGCAGGCGAGGCCCACCTGTGGGTAACTAACTTTGAAGTCACAGGCTGAAGCTGGATTTGAGGATCTCTGGTCTGGCAGTGGACATTAGTGTAAGATTGTAAGGGGAAAAGCCAGTGGCAAGATGATGAGCCGAGTAGTCATGGGGTCCGAGTGTCTGGGGTCCGAGACACAGAGTGATATGATGCAGATGAAAGGATAAACATGAGAGTTATAAAAATATTGCTAAGATGGAATTGTTGTAGTCCTCATTACTGTCATTATCATCATAATCTAATACCTATTTATCATTTATTATATGTCATTTGTTTTAAGTGATTTTGCAGATATTATCTCATTTAATCCTCATAATAAATGAAGCTATTAATTGTAAAACAAATCACTTCAAAATTGGTGCCTTGAAATGTCAGTTAATTTTTATTAGTTTTCATAGTTTCGTGGGTTTTGTGAGCTTGACTAGATAGACATCCCTGCTTGGGATTCTTCATGTGGTTGCAATCAGATGACCATTGTGGCTGGCAGTCATCTGAAAGCTCTCCTAGGCTGGTGACTGAGATGGTCTCAGGTCTGGCTGCACTCTCACCAGACATAGATGCTTGTTTGGTGGGGGCTAGTGTGTACACACTCTTGCATTCTCCCTCTCAGCCTCCCTCCCTCCTTATATTCTTCCCTCTCCCCTCTGCCTGTGATATCAGCATGAACTTCCTCCTGAGATGGTGATCTCAGACTGCACTATCTGTTGCTGTAGGGATGTTAGTAGCTCATTTCAAGAGAGCAAGGTGGAAGCTGCTCAGCTTCTTGTGACCTCGATTTCCCAGTCATGCAGCATCACTTGCAGGTTGCACAGGCCAGCTAGTATTCATTGTAGGGTGGTGCTGCTTATTAGAAGGCATCTTTGAAGACTAGCTGCCACAGTAACCAATTTAGAAGTTAGGATTGTATACTAAAGGAATTGAAATTGGAGCCCTTGTTCTTAGTACCAGGGGGAAATTTTATTTTTCCTCTCCAGGTAGAAATCAGGGATGAGGAGAGTGATGTTGAAGGCACTTTCGGTGTCTCTTTCTGAATATTTGAACTGAGATGATGTGAGTGGAAATGGAAAGAACACACTAAAAGATATGGCATTTTACATTATAATGAACCCCATTGTTTTGTGCAATTAATACATGCTAATAAAAAAGAGGGAAAAGAGAACTGGCATTTTATAAAAGATAGGACTTAGTCACAAAGTTGGGTGAAGGAGGGAAAGTAATATGGTTAGATGGGAGCATGCTAGGGTTAATCAAGGATTCAGTCAGATGATTTTTCTTAAACATCTGATAGTGTGTGACTCATATGAGACACTACTGAATGGTAGGAAAGAGTCACGGATTTCATCTGAGACACTGGAAGACACATGGGCCCAGTGACTGCAATAGGAGTAGTTATAAGAACTACTTTAAATAGAAAAACGTTTCATGGTTTTGAACACGTTTGATGTGATAGGGCATTTGAAAGGGGAGAGTTTCATATATTTGGAAATATGTACTAAAGTTCAGGTGAAAAGTCATCACTGAAAAGCATAGGCCTGGAGACAGTCCTTGTGGAGATCACGATGTAGGAGATTAATAGTAGGCAGCAAAGACTGCATAGCCAGAGAAGTGGAAAGAAGACCACAGAAGTTCAGGACCCTGGGAATTGAGGGAGGGTGGTAAGAGTGATCAAACAAAGAGGAACACCTCAAAGAAGGTAAGGAGAAAGAAAGACCTGCCAAGAGAAGGACCCAAGTATTCTTCCAAGGGATGTATTTGTAGAGTAATGAGATTTTAAATTATTTCTTTTGTAGAGGATTAAGAGGAATTGTAGGAAATGAACACAGTAGATGTGAACAGCAGCTGAGAACTTTAGCAGCAAAAAGACCAACAGAAACTGAGGCAAAGAATAGTTGGTTCACTCTTACCCACAGGGGATACATTCCAGGCACCAAGTCAGTGCCTGCCTAAAAGGGCAGATAATACCAAATCCTACATATATTTTTTCCTGTACTTACATAACTTTGATAAAGTTTAAGTTATAAATTAGCATAGTGAGAAATTAACAGCCATAGCTAATAATAAAGTAGAACAATTACAACAATGTACCATAGTCAACTTATTTAAAACTTGTGGATATTTATTTCTGGAAGTTTCTACATCATATTTTTAGATCATGTTTGACTGTGGGTAACTGAAACTGTGGAAAGCAAAGCTGCAGATAAGAGGGTACTACTGTTTTAGGCGGATGTTTATGATGAGAACATGCGAAGACAGACAAACCTGGCTTAGGAATACTTAAATGGCTGGAAGACCATGCAGTAACCTTATCAGTAAGTCACAGAAGCACAGAGCAGTAAAACTATGATGTGGAGATGAACCACAATGGGCAAACATTTATGTTAAAATAGAGTAGAAACAAGATTTCCTTAATTTCCCACCCAGAGACTTAGTTTAAAAGTTAGAGAGTAAAACTATGTAAAACCAAATCAAAAAATTTGTTTTTCCCAAAAGGATATAGATTTCTTATTTAACCCTCTTCATAAAAGGTGTACTCTTGAGCTCACTTCTGTATTCCTAAAAGCCACACACTCCTTTCTTAATTTCGTGGATAGCCCCAAAATTTTCTCTTGTGATCAAAATACAGATCCTGAATTCTGTGTATAAAACGTTGTATTCTTTATCCATACACAGCCCATTAGGTTTGGGATTTCTTTTATCCCCAGTCAGATTTATAATAAATCATCTACACCTTTAGATTTTGAAAGTTGTAGAGCTCAGCCAGATATACATAACAATAGAAACAGAGGAGCTGAGGGCAGCCCTGCCACACAGGTGCGGGAATGCACCATTTCCATTTGTGAATGCTGGGTGGCGCTAGTATTTTATAATCACTATTGTATGTTGGACCGGAGAAGAACCATGGTTATATTTACGTCACCAAGGGAGCCACTTGTTTTGGATTTGAGAGAGGGAGGTAATTAAAATGCACGATTGTCGTGTTCAGAGCAGGTTTTATTTAGAACGAAGAGAAATCAGAAAATATTAAAATCCATAGAAAAGGCTCCCAAAGGACTGGCAATTCTTATTTAAGGAGCAGCTATGGATTGTGAATAGTTTTGTGGTCGTTTTGCATCTCTGTGAGAGGGAAGCCCTAGTTATCTTTTCACAAGGCAGCTTCCTCGTAGCTGTAGGGAGACCATTATTAAACGGTGAGGACCCAGGGAGAAGGAAAACCTCTTCCCCAAAGGCTCACCCTGTCAGCCAATCACAAAGGAACTTGCACTGTGTCCATGCCCCGTGCCCTTCTAGAGTGAGGATGGAATGCGATTGGTGCATAGTTGGGGTTCTATGGGAGGGGTTTCTTGTCATTCTTCCTGGCTTCCCTGCAGTTCCTTATTTGGTAGCTTTTGACAGAACTAGTCTTTCTTGCAGCTAAGCATCTTGACATACATTATTCATTAAGCCCTGGAGCTCAGGGAGAGAAAGATGCAGACCCTTAGATCATTAGCTATTCCTTTATCACATGGATTTTCTTTATTCAGAATAGTTGTTGAATTTTGTTCCATTCTGGAGTTTTACAAATGTCTTGTATGTAATGGGAAGACGACCGGATGGGATTTAATACGAGGCTTTCTTATGTATACTTAATTACCAAAAAATCTTTGAATTCCTATACGCTGTGTGGCTTGTAGAGATTGTTAAAGTATCAAGGTTTTGAAGATACACACATTTTAGAATTTGTCATAAATATATAATCAATCAAAAATGCCTGAAGCAAACTATTTATTGTCAGTATCTTGGGGCTACATAAAGGTAAGATTTATTTTGCCTTTGAAAACTCCTAATTACTCTGATTATATAATTGATAGTTGGAACAAATTATAATGGTATCTGAGCTTTCTAAGCAATTTGTATTCTTCCCATAGACATGAGCTAGAAAAGAAATACGTGTTTTCAGTGTTAAAAATAACATTGTACAACCATTTATCAGGTGTAGTTTGCATGTTAAAATGGCTTTATTGATGTGCAGTAATTTTTATGTTTATCATGTGGTATAAATTTGAATTACATTTTAAAATATCAAGGTAATTAAATTCATTGGAAATAAATTATTGGCCCAAATTTCTTTTTCTGACTCATGGATTCAGGCTACTATGTTGTTTTTACGTGCCATAACTTTATATAGTTAATTTGTGACTCTTCCTAAACATCTGTACTACTTTAAACTGAAGAAGAATATTTATTTTTTTACCTTTAGATGTAAAGCTCTAGATGACATTAAAAAATGACATTAGTTGAACATTTAAGTGATATTTTATTGAAATGAAAGCTTGACTACTTCTAAAACTGGAAGGTTTATATGATACTCTTACTTTTGTTAGTCTTAAACAATTAATACACTGAATTTGATAAGATTGTATTCAGGCTTTCTGCTTGCCCTATGGTAAAGCTAGCATTGAGGTCTGTCTTCTATCAAGAAGCAGGAAGTGGAAAAACCTTGTTGTTGTTGTTGTTAGGTGCCTTGGAGTCAGTATCAGAAAAACCTTATTCTTTCCTAAATGAACCATCATTTCCGAAAGTGAGGTTTATCCATGAATACTTGAGCCAATCACAACATATTTTCACAGATTCATTTTCCATTACTCATGAGATTTTCAGATTGAGTTTTTTCTATTTCTTTCTTTATGATGGAAAATTTCTCCTTTATTATTGAGATCTACTGGAATGACAAGAAAACCAGAAAACTTGAGTTTTATTGTCTGACATGATTTCTCACCTCCCTTTAAATCTGTTGATGGTTCAGATTTTTTTAATGTATAAATTTTCATTGTTTGAATTTTGCTAGCTATTTCTTAGCTAACTTTTTCAAATACAGTAAAATATGGAAAGCAAAAAGCACCCATAATCCCCCCAGAAAAGTATAGAAATTAAAAAATGCCCCTAACCCCCTCAGAGTTTATCTTTTTGCTTTTAACCAGCTCATTTTGATGCATTTTTGCATGTTGGTATTATGATTATGACAATACCTTCAAGAATCTAATTATAGAATTTTAGTACTTGTTGAGGAAAATTTTTACTGGACAGTTTTATGTTTTAATATTATACCCCCCAAAAGGTTTTAAGAAGAGCAAATATAGATATATTTGGTCTTACACACTTTGAGGGATTTATTTTTATGCAGCCAATGCAATGCTTATTTAAATAGCTTTTAATACTGATGTCTACCACACATGTAATGCATCAAAGTGCAGCATAAATGATTTTAATGGAATATTGTAGAGAAAAAAAATAAGTATTTTCTTATTCTTTGACATGTACCATCTCTCTATGTGTATTCTAAGAGGATATGTAATGTACCCAGTAGCCCAATGGGCATGATGCACAGCTACAGAGGATTACATTTTAAAATATTTTGATTTGCTTTATTACTTTATTTTGCTTCCTTAGCAATCTTAAATACAGAATGTGAATTGGAGAACTGAAGCTCTGAAACACAAAATACAGCATTCAGATCCAATTGCATTTACACTTTCCTTTATCCTTAAATGCTGCACACTGATGTTCTGATGCATAATGAGAACAAAGAACTTGAAAGCGTTCACTTAGAAATCATCCTCTTTTTTCTTAGTTGCAACCATAATTCAATATACTGTTTTCAACTATTTAGACCAAAAACTATAAAAGATTCATCAGTACAAAACACAGAACTCACTTTAAAAAAATAAGTAGCTGCTCAACTAAATTGTTCTGTATTTTGCAATCAGTGTTTATAGTAAAGCAGGTCTGTATTTTATCTCTTCTAAATATATTAATCAAGAAATATAATGGTATTCCAGGAACAATACATTTTATTGGCTTTTTAAAATCATCCCCTTCTCTCCCACTTATAATTTCATGTAATTACTTTAACAAATGCTATATAGTTATCTCGAAAAGATAGAAATTTCACTTACAGTTAAAAATGTTTGAAAAGTGATATAGTATATATTCATTAGTACATCAGGTTGCATACTCCCAAATCAAGTTGGAAGATCAGCTACCAGTTGAAAAGGTATTCATACTCATATTGTGGTTATTAATTCGGCTTCCTAAATTGAAAGTTTTCTATCAGTAGCAAAAGAGAAAAAAAATTTTAATTGCTTTTAGAAAATACCCTTGTACTATAACTTGATTCTCTGGAAATTGTCTTTAGGAAATTCCCTACACTCCATCCCTTGGGAAAGATATTTTAGAAGTTGCTTCAATTATTGACTCTTATAATTATGTTAAAATGAAGTGTCAACTTCTTTGGAGCGCCTTGAAATCCTTGGTAGGGAGATAGATGTGTGATAAAGGGTTTCTTCAATTCAGGCTTTTGTATTTTGAACAAAGATGTGAAAGTAGTCTGGGAATAATGGATATGATGCAAAAATAGTGGAATATGCAGTCTGTCATCTATTCAGTCTGCATAATAGATTCCTTTCACTGGCATTTTTGCCATAGTTACTTGTAGTGAGTGGTTACTTCAATGAGTTATATAAGCAAACCACTAGAAAAAGTACATTTCATTCTGTGTAGTCTTCTAGAAAAATCCAGTAACTTTTTGTCACATATCTACCAGTAGCATGAATATTTTTCTGCTTGAGTGTATAACAACATATTCATCATCCTAGGTTTTGTACAATGTAGAAGGTGTTGTTGGTTAGGTACCATAGAGTAGGGTCTAACTCTTAGACCTTCTGTACAACAGAATGAAACACTCCCTGATTTGGTGCCAGGCACACAATCTTTTTTATGTTTAAGCCTATTGTTGCAGTCACTGTGTCAGTCCATCTGGTTGAGAGTCGTTTTTTTCCCCATTGATCTGCCACTCTCCCAAACCTGATGTCCTTCTCCAGTAATTCGTTCTTTCTGACAACATGTCTGAAATACATAAGATGCAGTCTAGCTACCCTTGCTTCCAAAGAGCACTCTGGTTGCACTTCTTCTAGGACAGATCTGTTGGTTCTTTTTGCAGTCTATGGTATATTCAATATTCATCTCCAGCACTATAATTCAAAAGCATCAGTTCTTCTCCTGTCTCCCTTATTCAGTGTCCAGCTTTCACAATCATATGATTCATCTCAAAATACCATGGCATGAGTCAGACACACCTTCATCTTCAATGTGACATCTTTACCTTCCAAAATTTTAAAGAGGGCTTTTGCAACAGCTTTTCCAAATGCAATGTGTCTTTTGATTTCTTGACTGCTGCTTCCACAGGTGTGGAACTATAGAACTAAGTAAAGCAAAATCTTGGACAACTTCAATATTTTTTCCATTCATCATGAAGTTGAGGACTGACCCAGTTGTAAGGATTTTTATTTTGTTGATGTTGAGTCACAATCCATAGTAAGACTGTTTTTTTTTAAATTTTCAGTAAATGTTTCAAATCCTCTTCACTTTCAGCAAGCAGAGTTGTGTCATGTGGTGGGTCTGTGAAAACCGGCGTCCCTGTCTAACTTTTCCAGATGCCCAGAAAGGCTTGCATCATGTTGTTGGGTTGCACTGAGAGAAGTGAGAATCTTGCAGTGGCTGAAAGCACTGTTTATTACTATTTGTTAAATGAGAGGACTTTGTCATGATCATGTAGTTCTTAATAGCAACTTTCAGCTGATAACAGACAACTTCAGGTCAAAGAGGTACTTCATTGAATATGTGTTCAAAATATTTAGCAGACTCTCTTTTGAATGTATTATGCCTAATAAGTAGATTTTTCCAAGGGTGAATTTCATCTGCAAAGCAAGGATTTTCTTACCTATGAGAAAGTGCATGTGATATTATGATCTTGAAACATAGCCACATCTACCCATATGCATACTACCCTAAATTCTTTGATGGAATTGGCTGAAGGGAGCTAGCTATAGTCATAACCATGTTGTTGTTGTTAGGTGCTGTTGAATCAGGTCATAACTATAGTCAGGTCCTTTATGTTTATTCCTGAAATGATAAAAATCATTTATCAGTATAAAAGGCTCAGAAATCAGGGACTGAGTGACAGAAAGGAAGCCAGCTGGGAGAAAGAACTCAAATAATATTGGGCCCCTATTATGTGTCAAGCCAGATACTCTTCTATTTCTATTAGCTCATTTAATTAGTTGATAATCTCTAACTTACTTAAGACAACTTAACTTGTAAAGATGGACACAAAATTTTTAACACTATTTTAAATGTTTGTGGGAATATTCTTCTTCTTGTTGTTAGGTGTTATCAACTTGGGGAGCTTCATAAAGTTTTTTTTTTCCAGTATCTGGTAATATAGAGAGTAGGACCTGAAAAGCCACTCCTGAAACAACTAGCCATTGAAAACCCTATGGATAGCAAAGAGACACTGTCAGATATAGGGCTGGAAAATGAGGTCCCCAGGTTGGAAGGCACTCAAAAGACTACTGGGGAAGAGATGCCTCCTCAAAGTAGAGTCTACTGTGATGACGGAAATGGAGTAAAGCCCCAGGGACCTCCATTTGCTGATGTGGCACAAAACAAAATGAGGACAAACAACTGTAAACATCCATTAATAATTGGAACAAGGAATGTACGTAGAAAGAATCTAGGAAAATTAGAAATCGTTAAAAGAGAAATGGAGCGCATAAACATTGACATTCTAGGCATCAGTGAGCTCAAATGGACCAGCATAGGCCATTTTGAGTCAGACCATCATATGGTCTACTATGCTGGGAATGATAAACTAAAGAG
>VMDO01030287.1:0-21484 GCA_007922755.1 Pedetes capensis | reverse complement strand
TGTTATGGCTAAATGGCGGCGGTCCCGCTGCTGGCCACTGTGTAGCTCCTCTGAAGCCCAATCCCTAATTTCAGTGTACGCCTAGTTTCATTCTTTATCTCTCAAACTAAATTATCTATTTCTATTTATTCAATTTGTGTTTTAAACCCCTAATCGAGGCTTCTTATTGCTCCGGGACAGAAGGTGTGTGTTGTCTGTCTGCCATCTTGACTCCTCCCCCTAATATACATTTTTATTCTTTTGCCAGGAATGAATTTGATGAGACAAGTGAAGAACAAAGGACTTGATTTAGTAAAACAAGAAATCTCTCCTTAATCAAGGAGCCCTTTCTCCTGTGCCCCAGTCCTCCTTAGTGAGCCCTGTGGCAGGTGGCTCTTGTGAGAATGGTTAAAGACAAGAGTTCCTAAACTGATGGGATTTTCCCCTAGAGGAGTCATTTTAAACAGAAGCTGCATTTGGTTTATTAAGACAACTTATCTTCTTTCCCTCCAGGTTACTTAACTCTTCCCCTGTTGCTTCTTTTTCAAATTTCTTATTCCTAAATGATCCTCTGTTCATAGAGATTATCTTGGTTGGTTGCTCTATCCACAAGGCCCTTTGATTTCTATGCCTAATGGCATAGAAGCATCTGAATATATGATAGAAAAAAATGTGGCACACCACATTGCTCTTGTCACAGAATTTAGTTTTCTCAGGCTTAATGATAGAAGTGAAGAAAGATTTTTTAAATCCCCCCTGTAGCATTCTTCTTTCACTTACCTTTCCTGTTTAATGAAGAAGACTTACAGCCTCTTTCCATTCTCATATTTTAGATTTGAAAAATCCCATAGATTTCTTTTTATTCAGAGGAACAAATTGTGGGGAAGGGACAAACCATTAATTTATCACATGTTAGCATTTTACAAATGCAGGGCATATTGTTTTTAAAGTTTTTGCACAAGATATTTCTTAGGCTCACACTTTCCTTTCATGTATTAATTTACTCATATATCAAATGAGTATTGGGTACCTGCCATATGTCCAATACCATCTGAATTCTGTGATTACAAATAATAAGATGCAGTCTGTGCCATTAATAACAATGGGAAAAGGACATGGAGATATGTCACTGGGTAGTTAAAATGGGAGACAATAATAACAATGATAAAGATGAACAAACAGTATTAGGAAAGTAGCTCAAAGAAAAATTTCTGAGAAATCTATGCCTCAGCTGTACTAAAAAAAACTAATAAGACTTAAAAGTTTATGATGGCAGACAATTATTTTAAGTAGTAGGTTGTTTTTGTTGTTGTTGTTAGGTGCCGTCGAGTCGGTATCTGACTCATAGTGACCCTCATAGGGTTTTCAATGGCTGACTGTTTCGGGATTGCCTTGGGAGTGGATTGCCAGGTCCTTCTCCCATTTCTGCGGTGCTGGGAATTGAACTTGGGACCTCAGAGACTGCAGCGCAGTGCTCTACCAACTAAGCTAAATCCCAGCCCAAGTAGTAGGTAGCATTAACATATTAGTAACTTCGTGATTTTTGTTGTTAGAATGTAAGATGAGACAGCATAATAAAAAAAAAAGAAGAAAATAAATAAAAAACCAAGAAATCAAGCTTTGGACTTTCAGATTAAGAAAAATTTGAGACAAGAAATATATGTATAATTTCAAAATACCTAATAATTCAATGTGTGAAGAATCAAAAGACATCTAAGGGTTTTGAAACGAGGGTTGTGTGGATTTTTGTATAGGAAGATGTAATTCTAAAGCAAATTAAGACTCTAATCGTCATTTAAACTCTGTGTATTAAAATTGTGTCATGCTGAAAATATGGACATAAAAGAAATACTTATCTTTTGCCAAAAATATTCAATTATTTTGGTTCAGCCTTTAATAAACTCTGTACTTTTTTTTTTTTTTTTTTTCAGTACTGGGGGTTGAACTCAGAGCCTGACGCTTGCATGCTTTACAAGTGCTATAGCACTGAGCTGCACCCTCACTCTATTTTTTAACTTTTGGAGATAGGGTCTCCTAAATTATGCAGACTGTCTCTGATCTTGAACTTGAGATCCTCCTGCCTCTGCTTCCTGAGTCGCTGGAATTACAGGCATGGGCCACTGCACCCATTTTAAACTCTGTACTTCCATTTTCTCTATTATAGCCAAATATAATCACACTGGTTTGTTAGTAGTGACTATAAGCACTAAGATACAAAATTTTGGAGAGGCAAGTACAGTTTCCTATCTCCATTTGGCCACTTACCTTTATATACCTGGACAAATGAGTAAAATATTAAAAAGATGAAAACAAACAACAACAAAAACACTGGGTCTCTAGATTAAAGTGAGGTCGGAGGATGAGGAACTGAATGACTGAATCATAGCATTTATGCACTTCCTAAGTGTAAAACTCTTGTTCATAATTGATTTCAGGCCAAGAATGGTTTAACCCCTAGATGACCATGTTCTTAAAGTATTTTTATAATTAGTTCTTTTCCACATATGTCTCATTACCACTGATTTAACACTTTATGAGTTATAGTTTCATTACTTATATGATTATGACAAAATATTCATACTCATACAGTTATGAATGGTGAGAAATATTACTCAGGAAATAAAGTGTTGTTGTTAGGTGCTGTCGAATCAGTATCTGACTCATAGCAACTCTATGCACAATGGATAAAACACTGTTGTCAGTGCTTCGCTGCTATCATAGAGTTTTCAACAGCTGATTGAATTTTGAGAGTGGGTTACCAGCTCCTTCTCCCAAGCCTACAATTGATGGTGTTTCCAGGTGGTCTCCCATCCAAGTACTAACAAGGCCCAACTCTGCTTATCTTCTAAGATCTGATGGATCAGATACCACAGTGCTATAGCTGCAGGCCAGTAATTTGTAGTAAGAGGTAACTAGTACTTATAATCATGTTTTTTCTATATTATATATATTTATATAATTTGTTAGTCATGTATTTTTTGCTGCTGTTGTTGTTAGGTACCCTCAAGTTGAGTGACACTCATAAGGTTTTCAATGGCTGATTCATTCAGGATTTCTTGGAGAGTGGATTGCCATGTCCTTCTGTTGTCATGTATTTAGCTTCATAAAAATAGGTACATTTTTGTCCCTCCATTATAGGTCTCCTTAAGATAAAAGGTAAATTACTATTTGGGATCTTCAATGTCTCATGAAAAAATTTCTTCTTTCTGATCTATTCTAGCTCTAAGATTACATCCTGTCTCAGCACACATTCTTTTTCTTTTGTTGTTGTTAGGTGCCCTTGAGTTGAGTCTGACTCAGAGTGATCCTATGTACTGCAGATCCAAAAACTTCCCTATTCTGTGCTAGGTGCATGATCTTATTTATGTTTAATCCCATTGTTGGAGACTGTGTCAACCCAGCTGGTGGAGGGTTTTCCTTCTTTTTCTCTGACCTGACACTATCCCAAGCATGACATCTTTCTCCAGGGATTGTTCTCTCCTGACTCCATGTCCAAAGTATGTAACAGGAAGTCTAGGTATCCTTCCTTCCAAGGTGCATGCTGATTGCACTTCTTCTAGACAGATCTGTTGGCTCTTTTGGCAGTCCATGGTATATTCAATAGTTGTCTCCAGCACCATAATTCAAAAGCATCAATTCTTTTCCTGTCACCCTTTTTTAGTGTCCAGCTTTCACAACTATATGATGCAACTGAAAATACCATGGCATGAGTCAGGCTCACCTTTGTCTTCAATGTGACATCTTTACTTTTCAACATTCTAAAGAGATCTTTTGCCATAGCTTTTCCCAGAGCAATGCATCTTTTGATTTCTTGACTGCTTCTTCCACAGGTATTGATAGAACCAAGCAAAGCAAAATCTTGAAGAACCTCAATCTTTTCTCCATTTATTGTGAAGTTGCATAATGACCTAGTCTTAAGAATTTTTGTTTTGTTGATGGTTAGTCACAACCCATATTGAAGGCTATGATCTTTGATCTTCATCAGCAAATATTTTAAATCCTCTTCACTTTGAGCCATCAGAGTTGTGTCATCTGCATAGTGCAGATTGTTAATGAGTCTTCCTCCAATCCTGATGCTGTGTTCTTCCTCATAAAGTCCAGGTTCTTGGATTATTTGCTCAGCATATAAATTGAAGAGATATGGTAAAAGTATAAGGCCTGATTCACACCTTTCTCAACTTTAAACCAGGGAGTGTTTCCTTGTTCTATACAAATGCCTCCTGATACACATACAGACTCCTCATGTGTACAATTTGGTGCTCTGGTATTCCCGTTTTCCGAAGTGTTATCCATAATTTGTTATGATCCACACAATCAAACGCTTTTGTGTAGTCAATAAAACATAGATAGACATCTTTCTAATATTCCCTGCTTTCAGCTAATATCCACATGACATCAACAATGATGTCCCTGGTTCCCTGCCCTCTTCTGAATCCTGCTTGATAATCTGGCAATTCCCTGTCTATAAACTGCTGCAGTCACTTTTGAGTGATGTTTGGTAAAATTTTGTTTGTGTGTGATATAAATGATATTGTCTGATAGCTTCCACATTTAGATGGATCCCCTTTTTTTGGGAATAGTCACGAACATCAATCTCTTCCAGTTAGTTGGCCAGGTAGCTGTTTTCCAAATCTGTTGGCATACACATGTTAATACTTCCAGTGCTTCTTCTTTTTGTTGAAACATCTCTATTGGTATTCCATCAATTCCTGGAGACTTGTGTTTCACCAGTTCTTTCAAGGCAGCTTCCACTTTGTCTTTCAATACTATTGGTTCCTCTTCATATGCAACCTCTTGAAATGGTTGGTCATCTACCAATTATTTTTTGTATAATGACTCTGCATATTCCTTCCATCTTCTTTTGATGTTTCCTACATTGTTTAATATTTTCCCTGTAGAATCCTTCACTGTTTCCACTGGAGGCTTGAATTTTTCCTTGGTTTCCTTCAGATGAAAAACACAGAGTGTGTTCTTCCCATTTGGTTTTCTGCCTGCAGCTCTTTGCACATGTCATTATAATATTTGTTTTTGTCTTCTCAGCCTGCCTTTTGAAATTTTCTGTTTAGTTCCTTAACTTCATCATGTTTTCCATTTACTTTAGCTGCTTGATGTTCAAAGGCAAGTTCCAGTGTCTCTTTTGATATGTAATTTGGTCTCTTCTTCTTCTCTTTTTAATAACCTTTTACTTTCTTCTTAAATGGCATCTTTTATGTTATGTGACAACTTGCTTGTCTCTTATCATTTGTGTGTAATGCATTAAACCTCTTCTTGAGTTGGTCTCTGAACTCAGGTGGGATGTACTCAAGGTCATACTTTGGCTCTTGTATACTGGTTCTAATTTTCCTCAGCTTCAGCTTGAATTTGCATATGAGAAGTTGATGGTCTGATCCATAGTCAGTACCTGGTTTTGTTTTGACATTTTATATAGAGCTTTTCCACATATGTAGTCAATTTGGTTCCTGTATGTACCACCTGGTGAAGTCCATGTGTATAGTCGCCATCTATATTGATGAAAAAATGTATTTTCAATGAATAGATCTGACAAAATTCTATCATGCAATCCCCAGCATTGTTTCTGTCACCAACACCACATTTTCCAACTACTAATCCTTCTTCTTTGTTTCTAACCTTTGCACTCCAGTCATCAGTAATTATCAGTACATCCTGATTGCATGTTTGATCTATTTCAGATTGCAGAAGCTAGTAGAAATCTTCCCTTTCTTCATTTGTGGCCTGAATGGTGGGTGCATAAATTTGAATAATAGTCATATTAACTGACCTTCCTTTTAGGTATATGGATATTATTCTATCACTCACAACATTGTATTTCAGGACAGATCTTGAGATGTCTTTTTTGATGATGAATGCAACCTCATGTTTCTTTAATTTGTCATTCCCAGAATATGATTATCTGATTCAAAATGGTACATGCCAATCCATTTTAGCTCAGTGATGCCTAGAATGTCAATATTTATGCACTCCATTTCACTTTTAACAATGTCTAACTTTCCTAAATTCGTAGTGTGTACATTCCATGTTCCAATATTAATGAATGTTTACAGTTGTTTCTCCTCATTTTGAGTAGTGCCACATCCTCAAATGGAGGTCCCTGGGGCTTTACTCCATTTCTGTCATCATGGTAGACTCTACTTTGAGGAGGCAACTCTTCCCTAGTAGTCTTTTGAGTGCCTTCCAACCTGGGGGCTCATTTTCTGCCACTGTATCTGACAGTGTTTCTTTTCTATTCATAGGGTTTTCAATGGCTAGTTGTTTCAGGAGTGGTTCGCCTGTGCCTACTCCCTAGTCTGTCTTAGTCTGGAAGCTCAGCTGAAACTTGTCCACCATGGGTGTCCATACTGGTATCTGAGATACTAGAGGCATAGCTTTCAGCCTCATGTCAATACTCAAGCCCCCACAGTGCGGCAAACTGACAGAAATTTGGGACTTTTTTCTTTGTGTACACTTTAAATTAATTCCTGGAATTTTTTTATAATATCAAGTCTTCAGATTCCTTAAAGAGCATCCTGAAAATTCACAGAAATTAACTTTAAAAAACATTATGCCACACTAGTAATTCAGTAGTACAAAGACTTACAGAGACAAAAGAATTTGATACACAATTTAATCACTACTGGTTATTATTACATTCTTTGTAAAGCAAATTCCTTTTTTCCCAAGTTGTTATGGGCCTAACAGATCTCTAATCGCCAGTTTGATACTTCTTAAATAATGAAACACTTGGCAGAATTCATAAAGACTATCATAAAACTATACTACATGTAGTATTAATAAAGCAAATTAATTCAGTAAGATAAAAGACCAACATTGTTGTTAGCTGCTGTCAAGTCAGGCCTGACTCAGCGACCCTTATAGGGTTTCCAATGGCTGATTTATTTCTGGATTGCTCTGGGAGTCAATTGCCACACCCTTCTACCAGTGCTAGGAATCTAACCAAGGACCTCGGAAAGCACAGAGCAGCACTCTACCAACTGAGCTTAGCCCCAGTGATATATATATATATATATATATATATATATATATATATATATATATATATATATATATATGGGGCTGGGATTTAGCTCAATTGGTAGAGCACTGCACTGCAGTCTCTGAGGTCCTGAGTTCGATTCCTAGCACCGCAAAAATGGGAGAAGGGCCTGGCAATCCACTCCCAAGGCAATCCTGAAAGAGTCAGCCATTGAGAACACTATGAGGGTCGCTATGAGTTGGATACTGACTCGACAGCACCTAACAACAACAACAACATATATATTATATTCTATAAGTATAAGGTACTTTATAGTTTTAAGTTTTATGATATGTTTTTAAGACATTTCCTCGGTCGATTTTTTTATTCTTTCACACTATTAGTATGTATTTTTGCTCAACAATTAATGGAGATCTTATATACACATATGTGTGTATTTATTTATTTATTTGTTTGTTTGTTTGTTTAGCACTTCTCATATCTCCAGCACTGGCCTAATGCTTGGGTTACAAATATTGCAATACCATGCATGCCATGTACAAAAGTAAAACACGAACAAGATGATTAAAATTCAAGGCAGTAATAATGATGCTAGAGATATGAAAATACTACGATGGCACAGAGTAAAAAAAATAGTTTTTCAGAATTATTTCCTGGTAGATTCACATCTGAGAAACTATCCTACAAGGCATGTGTGTGGTATGCTCACATATAAACTAAAATTTTCATTTTCTTTTGGCATAAAACAGAAATAAAGCTTTGCCATGTAATGATCTGTAATGATAGAAAGTTTGTTTTGTTTCATAATAGAAAATTTGCACAAAAGACAGTATATAGATATAAAGGAACAAACAAGCAGGCTTTTCCTATAATATTTTATACATTGGCAATATCCTAGGTGATGCCTATCATTTATAATTTTTATATATCTATAATCTATCAATCTATTAGTAGGGCTGACTTTGTAGAAGAAGAGGAAGAATATTATTTCTTCAGAAGGAGTCAGTAGTTCAAGCTAGGACTAAGTACATTTGATTTTACATCTCTGGGCAGTAATAGTTCATACAATTGGGGTAATACAACTGTACAAATAAAACTCAGGTGACATGTAAATTTATCTCAATCCAGTATTCTAATTGCCACATATTTTTTAATTTAATAGTTTTTATAAGACAATTGACCTGCAGTGGTAGCACAGTGGTGTCTGATGCTATCAGATCTCAGAAGCTAAGCAGGGTCAGGCCTGGTTAGTACTTGGATGGGAGACCGCCTGGGATCACCAGATACAGTAGGTTTGGGAGAAGGACCCTGCAACCCACCCCCAAAAATCAATCCACCCCCAAAAATCAATCCACCATTGAACACAGTATGGATAGCAGAGAAGCTGACAATAGTGTTTTGCCTATTGTACATAGGGTCGCTAAGAGTTGGATACTGACCTCACAGCACCTAACAACATCATAAAACAATTGATCTTTGTACTTTTTCACTGTCCTTAAATGCACTCATGTTCTCATGTTTTGCCTTCTAGCTTAAATTTTGCAGTGTACCATCATAATTACTTGCTGACATTAACCCTCAAAACTTTAAACACTCATATTTTATTGTACATATTTTAAATTGCTCTCATTCTGTCCTTTATTTCACTTATCAAATTGTCTCTCTTTGCTATATAATCACTACTACTGGATATCACCACCAGTTTAAAGACATGCTGTATTTTTCTTTTCTGTTTTAAAGTAATGAGTACCAAAAATAAAACTTAAATGCATTTCTCTTTCCCTACTGCAATTCCCGCCCCCCCAACTGCCCCCGGTACTGATAGGTTGAACCCAGGGCCTCATGCATGTTAAGCAAGTGCTCTATTACTGAGCCACCCATACTCTGAGCCCTTTTTCTGTTTTTCATTTTGAGAAAGGGCTTCTAAGTTGTACAGTCTGCCTCTGGCCACAGATTTGGGATTTTTGCTTGTTTGTTTGTTTGTTTTTCTGGTACTAGGGGGCTGAACTCAGGGCCTTGTACATAGTTAGCAAGTACTCTACTACTGAGCTTCAGACCACCCCACCCAGTTTGTTTGTTTTATTTTGTTTTTTTATCTTGAGACAGCATCTCCCTAAATTACACATATGTACACACATTGCCTCTAACTTCAAACTTGCAATCTCCCCACCTCATCATCCTGATTCACTGGTATTACAGGTGTGAGACATGGCACCTGGTGGTTAACATTATCTATAATATTCTTAGAATAATTTTATGTGTGCATTGTCTTCCTCTCCCTCTAGTCTCTATTTACTATAGCCTCATCGTCAACCATATTAGTTAGCCATATTATTAAAAATATTGAAACTTCTTAAGTTCAACAATAGCCCCCATATTATTAAATAAAATTTTCAAAACTAAATTCTCCCATATTGACATAGCAGGCACATTTGACAACATTTGCTATTTTCATATCCTGAAATAAATTATTCATAAAAGTGGTCCACATCATGTAGTACGTATCTGTAAATCCAGCTACTTCGGAGGTTGAGGCAGGAGAATCACCAGTTCAAGGACAGCCTTGGCTACGTAGGCTACATAGGAAGTTGAAGTGTGGTCTGGGAAACTTAGCAAGATGCTGTCTCAAAACAAAAATGAAAAACAAAACAACAAAAAGGCTAGGATGTAGCTCAGTGGTAGCATATGCTTGCCTAACTAACACTAGGCCTTGGGTTCCATCCCCAGTAGTGAAAAAGAGAAGAAAAAGAAGGATTAGCTGAGAAAACCAGATAAACCAATGATTCTAATCATCTGAGAATAAAAATGCAATTTAATGCAATTACTTAAAAGGTTTATATGACCTAAAATTCTATCTTATGAGCATGGCTAGCTACTTAATTTGTAGGACTCAATGCAAAATGAAAATACAAACCCTCTTGTTTCAACATGAGGATAAAAATATTTAAGTATGAAGCTTTAATTTTCTCAGTGAGTTTCTCAATTTGTTAAGTTCTTATCTGGTAATTAATATTATTCTAAGTAATAACTAAAAATTAACTTATTGCACACATTTTATTGTCCAACTCTATACTGTACAATGTCAATTTTAATTAAAATATAAAAGTATTATCTAATGTGCAGAAATATTGTACTAATAAAATTAACATATTTTTGCCTGCTAATGACACTCTAAGTGATAATTGTGAATTTTAACTATTGCATATTTTGCTATCTATATTGTACAAAGCCACTTTTAACTCAAATATAAAAATATCAAATCACATGCAGAAACATTGAAGTAACAGATATTTTATAGTTTGTGTATAAATATATATTTTCATTCTTAACAGAAGGGTATAAACACTGAAGAAAACAAATGCAACTGTTTCTATCACTTCTTGTTTCTATTCTATCACTATCTTCAGGTAATTATTGAGGAAAGAATGAAAGAAAAGAAGCCACTGATTGTTCTCTTTTCCTCTCTCATTTCTATGTTATCATTTTTGGATAAGCTGTTGTTGTTGTTGTTGTTGTTGTTGTTGTTGTTATTAGATGCTGTTAGATGCTGAAAACCCTCATAGGGTTTTCAATGGCAGACTGTTTTGGGATTGCCTTGGGAGTGGATTGCCAGGCCTTTCTCCCATTTTTTGGTGCTGGGAATTGAACTCCGGACCTCAGAGACTGCAGCGCAGCGCTCTACCAACTGAGCTAAATCCTAGCCCTTTTGGATAAGTAGTTGATTAAAATGAGGAAATAAAATGAGCAATTTGTTAATACAGGTTCCCCAGAGAAAGAAAACCAACAAGGGACACACACACACACACACACACACACACATTAATATTATTGTTAGATGCCATCAAATCAGGCCCAACTCACAGTGACCCTATATATAACAGAACAAAACACTACCAAACACTGGGTGATGCCCAACACTATATCTGACAGTGCTTCTCTGCTATTCACAGGGTTTTCAATGGCTGATTGTTTCGGGAGAGGGCCGCCAGCTCCTTCACCCAAGCCTACAGCACCAATTATTCCCAGATGGTTTCCCAACCAACTACTGACCAGACTCGACCGTACTTAGCTTCTAAGGTCAGATGAGATTGGATGCAGGAGTGGTATAGCTGTAGATGCCATAACACATATATGGGTATATATATGTATGCATGTATGTCTGTAGTTATATATAGGGATATAAGGGAGATATATACCTTATATTTCCTCTGGATCTTGCTGAATTCTCATGTTTCATCAAGTTTACTGAAATTCTGTGTTCACTGTGAATGTGCTATGTGAACACAGTGCAAATAAACTTGGATGTATTTATATACTATATATACTCCTCTGCTCTCATGCTTGTTCCATTTTCCTATTGAACTTCACTTATGACTCTCAAGTTCAACAATAAAATTGCTAAAAATTTTAAGATGACAACAATTGAGCATTAAAACAAGTATGAGGCCTCCCTGAGCATGAGGTCCTAGGTAACTGAACAGATTGCTCATCCATAAAGCTTTTTTGCTCATTCTCTTTTACTCTTTTTCTCACATATTTTTTCCAACCACATCATTTTCTCACTATCCCATGAATATGTCAAGATTATTGCAATTGAGGGCTCCTCAGAGTAACTTTCCTGCTTATCCTGAATAGTGCATCTTTCTCCCCTCCAGAACTTCCCATTTCATAATTCTCTTCACTTTTCTCTTATAATAAGTCTGTGTCTCCATCTAGCAGAGTATATATTTTATCTCCTCGTATAATGTAAGCTCCATAAGTTGAGACATTTGTTTTTGATAGTTGTTGTTTCTCTTGGGTATAGAATTGTTAATAACAAATAAAAAGTGCCTAAAAGTTAGTTACCTAGGGAATACAATAGTGTCTTATATTGTCAGGCATGGTGGTGCACACCTGGAATTCTAGCACCTCAGGAGGTGGAGGCAGGAGAATTTTGAGTTTTAGGCCAGAGGCAGACTGCATAAATTAGTGAGGCCCTAACTCCAGATAGCCTGTCGTGGTGGCCCACACCTGTGAATGAGGGAGCTGAGGCAGGAGGATCACAAGTTCGAGGCCAGCCTGGGCAATACCTTTTGCTTGCAGCCTTAGCCCTGTGGCATCTGATCCCC
The DNA here is from genome assembly GCA_007922755.1 of Pedetes capensis. Lineage (NCBI taxonomy): Eukaryota > Metazoa > Chordata > Mammalia > Rodentia > Pedetidae > Pedetes > Pedetes capensis. The sequence goes on along the minus strand of VMDO01030287.1, from coordinate 9,406 downwards.
TCAGATCTCAGAAGCTAAGCAGGGTAGGGCCTAGTTAGTACTTGGATGGGAGACCACCTGGGAACACCAGGTGCTGTAGGCTTGGGAGACGGACCCAGCAACCCACTTCCGAAAATTAATCTGCTATTGAAAACCCTATGAGCAGCAGAGAAGCACTGACAACAGTGTTTCTCCTGTTGTATGTAAGGTCACTATGAGTCGGATACTGACTCAATGGCACCTAACAACAACAACAACAACAACCCAAGATAAAGCATAAAGACAGGGCTTGTGGTAGAGTTCAGTGATAGAACACTTGAAAGAATGAGCAAGTTACTCGGTTCAACCCCATAGTACCACCAAACAAAACAAAACAAAACAAAATAATAAAACAGATAATAATGATGTCTTATACTTGTGTCAACGCTATGGAATTAAACAAACAATAAAAACAACAGTGAGAAACAAAATAGAAATGAAGATTAAACACACAGCAGACATTTAAAGCAATATACAAATATAGTAGGTTCAAAGGTAGGCCCATCGGTAACAGTGTGCTTAGACACTGGCGAATGAGACTTCATTCCTCAGGGAGCCCAGCATGTTTTGCCACATCACTGTCAAAATATTCTAAGTCCTGAAGTTTTCTGACTCCTGGCTCCCACTTTCAGGAGGGTGGACTCTAGCTCTGGGGACTAGTTGATTAAATGGAGATGTCCTACTCTCTAGTGTTGGATGCTTCATGTCATTGCAAGATTGGATAATGAGAATGGTACATATTTACCATTTTTGGTTAATTTCTCTCAGGTTGGATACAGGAAAACACCAGTGCTATGAACTACCAATATAGTCCAGTGCTGACCTTGGGCATTTGAACTATGTGCACAGATGCTTGTCTGTCTCCACTCTGACTGTGGCATCAGTGATAGTCCATACTACCTCAAAGTTGTTGGGCAACCATTACTCTGAATTGCCAGTTTGTACACAGGATGATCACTCCTGTCCTTTAATATACTCCATGCCATGTGACATGCAGGAATGACAGCTCCTATTTCCTATGAGAGCTCAGTAATGCAAAGAATCCTTCCAATTAATTCTCTCTCCTCTCTGATATGGTGATGCTAGATTCTCATAGATCAGTTTTATGCCATGGAAGTTGGGAGATGGACAAAATACAATGGGTCTTTTTGCTCTTCACATTGGGTTTTCACCTAACCTTCATGTGGAATGTGGTTATGTCACCAGCATTAGGAGATTAAATTCTAAGAACAACCACTATAGCCTAAAGATTTCAAGAGAAGTCATAGTGGGAAGATGTGTCATTCTACATTTACTTTATAAAAATTAGGATACTATTTCAGTATGATAGAAAACACTCATTTGCATTTTTTCCATTCATAGTCATATTTAATGAAGCATATTAACTTCTAAGAGAGTCATTGAAAGTTGGCTTTGTGAGTAGTACAATGGATATTGCAGCAGCATCATGATGTCACTGTTACTAAATAAATGTGACTGCAGAGGCAATAATTTCTATGTTGTTGTTCCAATGCAAATAAATTCCAAAGTGTGATGGCATTGTTCACAGTAAATGTATTGTTCTCCTTATCTTATGATGGGAGAAATTAAATTAACCTGAAAAGGCACATTTATCAATAAAGTCCACAAAGAGATGCTTCCTGGACATGAACAAGAAAAAATAATGATGCTTAAACAGTATCCAGATTATTCAAATGCACTGTCTTGATTGAATAATAAGCAATATATGCCCTTTTTCTCATTATTTTATGTCTTCCTAAATAAATCATTATACTTTAGATGGACCCACGACTTTCGTAATATATTCTAACTAAATTACTTTCCTAAACATAGGTTCCACTAAATTAATTAAGAACACTCACATATATTTTTCTATCAAGGAACACACAATAGGGATGACCTAACTTTAGGGAATTTGTAGATTTTATAGAGAAGGGAAAGGAATTTCCACTTCAAGTAGATGCAAGGAGATTATACCTATGTTTCAAAAGGTAGCGTGACCCAGTTGAAATCTAGCATATACAATCATATTTGGGACAAACATAAAGCATAAACCTAACTCTAGGATTAAATTCACACACTGTGTAACTTCTGACACAAAATTTAAATTCTTATCACTTCTTTGTCCTCACTTAGGTTGTTGTTAGGTGCCATCGAGTCGGGTCCAACTCAAAGGGACACTGTATACAACAGAATGAAACACTCCCTGACACTGTGCTGTGCCTGGCACTATGGCAGTACTTCTCTGCAATTCATAGGGTTTTTGGTAATGGGGGTTGAACCCTGGGCCTTGTACTTCCATGCTTCCCAAGTGATGAACCACTGAGGTGCACCTCCAGTCCTTTTTTTTTTTTTTTTTCCATTTTTTGAGACAGGGTCTCACTAAATTACACAGACTGCCCATCCAATTTGCAATCCTCCTGTCTCTGCCTCCCAAGTCCCTAAGATTGCAGGTGTGCTCCACCTTACCTGTCTCATTAATAGGGTTTTCAATGGCGAATTGCTTTGGGATGGTTTCAGGAGTGGGCTATCAGGTTCTTCTCTCATTTCTGCAGTGCTGGAAATTGAACCCAGGGCCTCCGAACATGCAAAGCAGGACTCTACCAAACTGAGCCAAACCCCAGTTCTCACTTATAAAATTGTTCAATTTGATAAGATTAATAATAAGATCCTACCTAAGATTCAATTCTGTTTCTTTGACTCTTCCTTGAAGTGACTATTTGCTTGTATTCATTGACTATATTCTGGGAACTATTGTCAACTATTCTTCCTTAAAACACTGCAGAACTGGGAACTATTATCAACTATTCTTCCTTAAAACACTGCAGAAGCCAGTTAACTGATAATTTGTGACATGTGAGTTTCCTTTAGTCACAGGACAATTAGTAAACAATCATTTTTGTATTATGTTGATTTTTTAAAATGTGTAGTTAAGTTGTTACTAAAAGAAAAGTGAATTCTTTTTGGCTTAAATATCCATAAAATGGTGCAAAGTCAATATCTAAAAAAGGAGCCTATTAAAAACACATATAATGGGAAATTGCAGTCAAGCAGCTACACCATCTGGGTCATATGAAAATGAGAAGTAGTGATGAGTGTCTGCATGCTGATGGTGCTGCAGACCTAATCAACTCACTCTCTCTCCAAGCAGTGATCTGTGCAGATTAATGAAGAGAGGTGACAGAATAAAACTTCCCGCTGACTTACTGTGGATAAGCTATTTTGCTCCATCATTGCCTCAGCTTTGCTTACAGGATAGTAGATTCATTCTAGCATGTGATTTTCTACTAATGGTTTTGACTAAATGAACCAAATCTCTTGGCAAAAGGTGCCAACAACATCTGGTAGTTCTAAATCAGAATCAGTGTGGATAAACACATCCATGTAGCCCCGAACTCCGTCATGATCACAAATCAGCATGCTGCCGCTGACCCTATACAATGTGACCCCGTGTTACCACTTTATCAGACAGAAGGCAGATTTCTCATGGCTCTGGTGCTGATTTCCTTTGTCTGTTTCAGGTCAGTTTCTAAAAAATCAATAGAACCATTTTCATTGTGTTCCTTTTCTGCAGGTTGATTTTGTATCCATAGCTATCTCAAATTCAGCCTAAGAATTTTATTTTTAATAGTCATCTCTCACACATAAGACATATTATAATAAAATAAATGGATTTTATTAGATTGGATGTGGTTAGTATTTAACATTTTGAAAATATTGATATATGTATGTAAAATGTTTGATGAAATACTTTTAAATACAAACTTCTCTATTTATTGGAAAATTACTGCAAATTTTATTATTCTTAAAGCTCAAAATCAAGTAAAGTTTTAATTGATCAGGCATATGAGAATTGAAAATCTAGCCTCTTGGTGGATTTCATGTCTTTATAGTTTAACAATGATTGGATATTCTGATAAAATCTAACCAAGAAACCAAAAGATCCTTACAACGAAAAATTCAAAACACTGAAGAAAGAAATTAAAGAAGACATTAGAAAATGGAAAGACCTTCCTTGCTCATGGGACAGCAGAATTAATATTGTGAAAGTGGCAATAATACCAAAAGTGATTTACAGATTCAATGCAAGCCTCATTAAAATTCCAATGACATGCTTTGGAGAAATAGAAAATGCAATCCTAAAATTCATATGAAAACACAAAAGACCCTAAATAGCCAAAGCAATCTGGAGCAGAAAGCAATGCAGTAAGTATCACAATATCTGACATCAGATTATATTACATGACCATAGTAATAAAAACAGCTTGGAGTTGGCACAAAAACAGACATGAGGATCAATGGAATAAGAAATCCAGCTACAAAACTATAGTCACCTGATTTTCTACAAAGGAGTCAAAAATATACATCGGAGCTGGGCTCAGTGGTGCACACCTATAATCCCAGCCACTCGGGAGGCAGAGGAATGAGGATTGCAAGTTTGAAACTAGAGGAACTCTGTGTAATTTAGCGAGACCCTGTCCCAAAAAGTAAAAAAAATGGGTTGAGGGTATATATATATATATATATATATATGTATATATATACACAAACACACGCACACACACACACACACACACACACACACATTGGGAAAAAGGCAGCTCTTCAACAAATGGTGCTGAGAAAACTGGATAGCTGCATGTAGAAGTATGAAAATAGACCTATAAACCCTCCCTGAAAAAATAAATTCAGTGCTCCCCTTTGGGGTGGTTGGTAGATCCTGTGAGGCTGACACGACTATATTGGTGCTTCACCTGCTATTCCTAGGGATTTCAATTGCTGCTTGTTTCAAGGAGTGGGCTGCCAGGGACACTCTCCCATACTTGTGGTGCTGGGGATCAAACCTAGGTCCTTATGAAGGACGGAGCGGTGCTCTGCCAACTGAGCCAAAGATATATACCACTCTATACAAGTCAATTCAAAATAGATGAAATATCTTATGAAAAACTGAAACCTTTGAAACTACTAGAAGAAAATGTAGGAGGAACCCCTCAACACATAGGCATAGGCAAATACTTTCTTTAAAAAAGACTTTCTTTTAAAAAATTCCAGGGAGTAGTACCAAGAACTGACAAATGGAACTACATGAAATTAAAAAGTTTCTACACAGCAAAGGAAACTATCAGTGAAGAGAGAGCCCATAGAATGGGAGAAAATCTTTGCCCATTATGTATGTGACAGGGGATTAATAACTAGATATATAAAGAACTCAAAAAATTAAATACCCAAAAGACCAAATGTTCTATGAATAAGTAAATAATTGAACAAAACAGATGGTTCTCAAATGAAAAAATACAAATGGCAAATAAATGATGAAATATATTTAATACCCTTAGCCATTAAGGAAATGCAAATAAAATTACATTGAGATTGCATGTCACTCCAGTCAGAATGGCCAGCATCAGTAAAATACACAAAAAACTCTGATGAAGTTGTAGGGGGAAAAGGAACCCTTATGTGTTTTTTGTGAGATAGTAAACTAGTAGTGCCATTATGGAAATCAGCATGGAGGATCCTCAGAAAATTAAAAACAGAACTCTCAAGTAATGCAGTTATACTACTATTGGTCAAATTCCCAAAGGAATCCGTATCATCATACCAGAGCTTCATTGGCAATCTTGCAAAGCCAAACCACATGAAATTGGCCCAGATATCCATCAATAAATGAATGCATTAAAATGCATATAAAATAATAGTCCTATAAAAATATAGGTTGTGCATACACACACACATATATATACACACACATTCATACACACACACACACATATATATATGTGTGTATATATATATATATATCCTATCTATCTATCTATCTATCTATCTATCTATCTATCTAGTCCAGACATAAAAAGGAATGAAATCATGTTGTTTGTAAGAAAATGGGTGCTACTGGAGATCATCATTTTAAGTGAAATAAGCCAGATTCAGAAAGGCAAATACTACATGTTGTCACTCATATGAGGAAGCTAGAATTATCCTAAAATTATATGAAATTATATACTATTATTATTACTATTAGATGCTGTTAAGTCAGGTCCAATCATAGCAACCTTCATAGGCTTTTCAATGGCTGATTGTTTCAGGATGGTTTCAGGCATGGGATTCCACATCTTTCTCCCATTTTTTGTGGTGCTTGGGATGGAACCTAGAGATTCAGAGAGTGCAGAGTAGCACTCTACCAAATGAGCTAAATCCCATAATTGTTGTTGTTCGGTACTGTTGAGTAAGGTCTGACTCATAGGGATACTATGTACAAAACAACAAAACATGCCTCAACACTGTGCCATGTCAGTGCTTCTTTGCTATTCATAGGGTTTCCGGTGGTAGATTGTTTTGGGAGTGCATTTATAGGTCCTTCTCCCTAGCCTGCAGCACTTGGTATTCCTTAGTGTTCTTCCATCCAAGGACTAACTAGGCCAATGCTGTTTAGCTTCCAAGACCAGGGCTGGAGGGGATACAAGGGTAGGGTGCTATGGCTGCAGGCATATGTTGTTGTTGTTGTTAGGTGCCGTCGAGTTGGTATCCGACTCATAGCAACCCTCATAGGGTTTTCAATGGCTGACTGTTTCGGGATTGCCTTGGGAGTGGATACACACACACACACATACACACACACATATACATGTCTGTGTATGTGTGTATGTGTGTGTGTTGGGGATTAGCTCAGTTGGTAGAGCACTGCTCTGCACTTCTGAAGAACCAGGTACAATACTCAGCACCACAAAAAATGGGAGAAGTATGTGGCAGTCCACTCCCATAAACAATCCCAAAACAATCTGCCATTGAAAACTCTATGATGCTTGCTGTAAGTGGGATTTGACTCAAGGACACCTCAGAGATGGGAACCATATGGGAATAGTGAGACAGAGAACAAATGCAAAATATATGGTTCTACTGTAGGATAATCCTATAATGAAACACAACATCCTGTATGATAATTGAAGAACAATAAAAAGAATACCCTTCATGTAAGTGTTCAAATTAGTCTCTTAAAAACTAAATGGGTAAACAATATTTTAATAAATGTTCTGGGCTCTCACCTGGGTCTGGAAGGCAAAAGAGTGATTTTAGCCTGATATTCCCTATAACCTAGCTCCAATAAATCTCTCTTACCATATCTTCCACTATTTACTTAGATAAAATCATCCATTACTGTCAGACTCTACTTATTGATTCCTGAATATACTAAGGCATTTTTGTGAAAATTTTAAAATGACATGAATTACAAAATTTCATATTTCCTTTCCAGTAACTTGTATTAGTATTGGCACATATTTTTTGGTAAATTAAGCCCAAGCAAGTAATCCACCTCTCCTAGACCTCTAACCATTTTATACTTACATAGATCAATTATAGGAAAAAGGTGCACTGGCATATATCTATACTTTTGGTGGGGATCTGAGATAAAATAAAACTAGAGACTTAAAAATAAATTCAATAACATTAAAATAGTACTTTAAAATAACATAGATGTATATATAAAAGGACCAAAGGAACATAATGAAGAAAAGCAGGCTTTAGCCTGAACCAGGCTATGAAAGGAGGGAGATATTTGATCACAGGAAGTTAATATCTTCCAATATTTACATTCCTGCAGTAGACCAAAATTACCATTTTTTCTTTAGGGAAAAAGATCCACAATATAACTTTCCATGTGTTAAAGTATCATTTAAAAATTAACACCTATAATTAACCTTTTCAATTACATCTATCCCTCTGATGGCTTCAGAGAAAAAAATTCTCTTGTATGGACTTTGCAAATCATTCAGAGTAATGAGGAGAGGTACAATAAATTTGACCTATCATTGAATTATGAAGAACTCACTGTTACTAATGGTCCATAGTAAGCAAACAAATAATTCTCAACTTTAATAAAGCAAACCATTCATGTTGTCTCTCAAAATTTTCTGTTTTCCACATACCTTGAAATTCAGTTTGTTAAATCTTTCTTAGTAAGATTCTCTTGAATGTTATTGGATAAGGGATAAAGGGGAAGAAAAGAAAATCAACCGAAGGAGCAGATTAAGTACAACCACTCCTATCTTCCAAACCACAAATCCTTAGTAATATAGATGTAATACCACCTGTTTTTGAAATGAATTATCAATGGGCCTAATTACAATGTCTTTTTTTGCAAGAAAATGTTTATCAAAAGAAAGGTGGGATACTATCCAAAATTAACTAAACCAAGTTTCATAATATGTTGTTGTTACAGGCCACAAAGTCGAATCTGACTCATAGACACCATAAGTACAGCAGAGCACAACACTATCCAACACCATGCCATGCAATGAGCTTTTTGTGTTTGAATCCATTGTTGTAGTCACTACATTTCTTCTCATTTTGAGTCATGCCACATTAACATAAGAAGGCTACAGATGTTTTTCTCCATTTCTACTACTAAGGTTGACTCTACTTTGAGCAGGAAACTCTTCTCCAGTTGTCTTTTGAGTGCCTTCCAACCTGGGGGGCCTCATTTTCTGGCACTATATTTGAGAGTGCTTCTTGTTTCAGAAATGGGCTGCCAAGTTCTTCTCCTTAGTCTGTCTTAGCCTGGAAGCTCAGCTGAAACCTGTCCAATATGAATATTCCTCCTGCTATCTGAGACACCAATGGCATATCTTTCAGCATCATACCAACATGCAAAACCCCCACAGCATGACAAGCTGACAGAAATATACTTAATATGCTAAATATTTCACCTAAATATTTGATAAGTTAATAAAGCAATGATGAACATTTATTCCAATTAACATGCTCTTCAAATTATTCAAAATTAATGTCCAACAGTGTATCTCTTATTATTTCATGCTCCTGTACAAGCAAGAATTACATTGAAGTTGGCATCCATAAGCTGAAAGGATATTTTTGAAATGTATTATTTACATAAATACTATTATCTGAATTTTTTAAAATGTATGTCAGTCTGATGTAAAAAGGATTATTCCACACCAAGAGTTAGTGTCAGAGAGACCAAGATGGGGCCAATGCCTTCAAGTGCACTGCCCCAGAGTGAGTGTCTCAAACTCTTTTTATTAGGTTCTTATCATAATATTAAACATTCTTATGAGTCAGGGAAAAAGTGGGTTAAAGTATATTTTCTTATGAGATAGGGAAGAGTTATTTATTTTTTGTGTTAGTATGCTATGCCTGCCTGCAGCTGTAGCCCTGTGGCGTCCAATCCCCTCAGATCTCGGAAGCTAAGCAGGGTCGGGCCTGGTTAGTACCTGGATGGGAGACCGCCTGGGAACACCAGAAGCTGTAGGCTTGGGAGAAGGACCTGGCAACCCCCTCCCAAAAATCAATCTGCCATTGAAAACCCTATGAACAGCAGAGAAGCACTGACAATAGTGTTTCCCCTGTTGTACAGAGGGTCGCTATGAGT
>VMDO01030286.1:0-21486 GCA_007922755.1 Pedetes capensis | reverse complement strand
ACACACACACACACATACCCCCGTGCGATATCACAACATTTTTGGCCAAACATGTAAGTGCACCCTGCGTTCTCCAAAGAATTGGATTCAAATGGTTGGGCTCAGAAATTTGATCCTTTAACTATCCAAATCCAAAATTTTGCTGGGTTTCTTTTCTATTTCACCTGATGAGTTCAAAAGTTTGTGTCTGGATTTGGGTATTGATGGGGTTTGGAGGGAAGTGCAGAAAATACCTAGTCAGGGGATGTTGTTCTTTCAGCGAATGCAGGGCAAAGTGACCAACTTCATGCCAGGAAACTTCCAAGGCCCTGGGAGAAAAAGAATGCCATGCTATATGACAAAGTACACCTGACAGGAGGCCTTGTATATGGGTGTAGCCATGTGGCATTTTGGCAGAATTCCATGGCTCTTGGAAATCACTGGGTATCAGAGCCCCAATTAGCATCTTCAAACTGCTGTGCTTCCACATTTAACCTTGTAAGTATAAGCCTATGGAAACCAACCCACCCCCCTTGACATCTCCTGCTGTGAAATTTTATAAATGGGGTCCAGAATCCTCTCCAGCCTTGGTGCTATAGAAGGAAATCTTCATCAACCCCATGCCTTGACTGTATATTTAGCAGTGTCATACGAGGTTTTTTGGGATTTCTGTGAATGATTTAGTGTTTAATCCGGATCAGAGGAATTGTCAGTAGCTCATTACCCATTTCTATAGTTTTGTCTTTCCTTCTATGATCCACCAGGCATCTCATTCCTTCCATCGCTGTTCTGGAAGGGATAGAAAGCCATGTTGTCTTCGAGTAGCCTTCCCTTTGGTCACAGGCACTGTCAAGCATGTTTTCTTAACAATATGTCCCTTTCTAAGTCAATGATGAATCACTTCATCTTAGAAATGATGAAGTGAAGGGTAATGGTAAGGTTAGAAGTAGGGTCATCTTTAGGTTTTGATGTGGAGGTAGCGTTATGTTATATTGAGTGATATCTGCTGGGTTTAGGAATTTGCGTTAGGTTTAGGCGTTAATATTAGCAAGTCTACTTTCCATGTTGAAATATAAATCCCATCTGTTCTCATATTTGGCTCAGTGTGTGTGTGAGTGTTTGTATTTTCTTTGTGTTTGTATGTCTAAATTTGTGTGTGCATTTGTGTGTTTACGTTTGTTTTGGGGTGAGTCTTTCATCCATCATATTTGCCTAATGAACTCCTGAACCAGGATAGCACTGGCAGAGTCCATATATTGCCTTACTTCAGAGAAGGTTTCAGATGGATGATGTAAGAATAAGGAATGCAATCTTCTATTTTCTAGACAATTGAAAAATGGGATTCTTCCTGTGATCAAGGAGGATCTTAGAGTGTTTGGGTAGCAGTCATCATCTCAAATCTGCCTCGTGAGTTGTTCCCATGGCTAAAGAATTTGCATTGAACTGAGGACAGGTGATGAATTCCTATCTCATGGGGAAAGCCCATATGTGCCTGTTCAAGGAATGGAAGTTTAGAAAGGAACTTGTACTGAAATCGCTAGCCTGGTGTGGAACAAATGCCCGGCATGTCAAGGCTTTTTGAGTACCATGCTGAGGGATGGAGCAGCCCTAGTATGCATTGCAACACATTGTTCTGGAAAACAGTTATGTGACCCAACGTATTGCATACACCCCTCCCCCCCCACGATATCCCAGCATTTTTGGCTGAAAATGTGAATGTAGCCTGGATTCTCGAAAGAATTGGATTCAAATGTTTGGGCTCAGAAATTTGATCACTATCAATTTGAATTTAAGATTATGCTGGGTTTCTTTCTTTTTTCCCTGATGAATTCAAAAGTTTGTATCTGAGTTTTCGGTGTTGATGGGATTTGTAAGTGAATTTAGAAAATACCTAGTCAGGGGATGTCTGTCTTTCACAGAATGCAGGGCAAAGTGACCAACTTCATGCCAGGAAAGTTCAAAGACCCTGGGAGAAAAAGAGTGCCATTCTATATGAGTAAGCACATGTGTCAGGAGGCCATGAATATGAGGGTACCCCTGTGGCATTTTGGCAGAATTCCATGGCCCCTGTAATTCCCTGGTTATCAGTGACCTCAAACAGAGGCATTGGTCGGCTGTGCTTCCACATTTATCCCTGTAAGTGTACGCCCATTGCTGACCAATCTGTATGCCTTGACATCTCCCGCTGTGAAATTTTACACAGTGTGTTCAGAATCCTCTACATCCTTGGTGCCACAGAAGGAAATCTTCATCAACCCTGTGCTATGACTGCATATTTATCAGGGTCATGCGAGGTTGTTTGGGATTTCTGGCAATGGTTTCGTGTTTTCCCAGGATCAGAGGAATTGTCAACACTTCATTACCCAATTCTTTAGTTTAGTCTCTCCTTCCATGTTCCAACAGGCATCCCATTCCTTGCATCAGAGTTTGGAAGGATGCAAAGACATGTGGTCTGCTAGTAGCCTTCCCCATGAACAAAAACTCTGGCAAGCATATTTTCTTTACTGTGTGTCCCTTTCTAAGTCAATGGTGAATCACTTCTTCTTAGAAATGTTGAAGTGAAGGTTAATGGTAAGGTTAGAAATAGAGTCATCATTGTTTTGGGGTGGAGGTAGTTTTATGTTTGATTGAGTGATATGTGCTGTGTTTAGCAATTAGCATTAGGTTTAGGGGTTAATATTAGCAAGACTTCTTCCCACGTTGAAATATCAATTGCATCTGTTCTGATTTTTGCATCAGTGTGTGTGTGAGTGTTTGTATTTTCTTTGTGTTTGTATGTCTAAATTTGTGTGTGTGCTTCTGTGTGTGTAAGTTTGTTATGGCGTGAGTCTTTCATCCATCTCATTTGCGTAATGAACTCCTGAACCAAGAAGGCCCTGGCTGGGGCCAATATATTGCCTTACTTCAGAGAAGATTTTCAGCTGGATGGTCTAAGAATAAGGAATGCAATCTTCTATTTTATAGACAATTAAAAAATGGGATTTTTCCTGTGATCAAGGTGGTTCTTAGAGTGTTTATGTCACAATGATCATCTAAAATCTGCCTTCTAAATTGTTCCGATGGCTAAAGCGTTTTGCATTGAACTGGGGAGAGGTGATGAATTCGTATCTCATGAGGAATTGCGATATGTGCCTGTTCAGGGAATGGAAGTTTAGAAAGGAACTTGTACTTAAATTGCCAGCCTGGTGTGAAACAAATGCCCGGCATGTCAAGGCTTTTTGAGTACCATGCTGAGGGATGGAACAGCACTAGCATGCCTCGCAACACAGTGTTCAGAAAAACATGTATGTGTGCCAGCCTATTTCACACACACCCCCACCCCCGGGTTTCACAGCATTTTTGGCCAAAAATGTAAGTGCAGCCTGTGTTCTCTAAAGAATTGGATTCAAATGGTTGGGCTCAGATATTTGATCCCTTAACAATTTGAATCCAAGTTTATGCTGGGTTTCTTTTCTTTTTCACCTGATGAGTTCGAAATTTTGTATCTGATGTTTGGGTGTTGATGAAGTTTGGAGGGAAATTTAGAATATTCTAGTCAGGGTAAGTCTGTCTTTCAGAGAATGCAGAGAAAATTGACCAAGTTCATGTGAGGAAAGTTCAAAGGCCCTGGGAGAAAAAGAATGCCATTCTATGTGACTAAGCATATGTGTCAGGAGGCCTTCCATACGGGGGTAGCCATGTGGCATTTTGGCAGAATTGCATGGCCCCTGTAATTCCCTGGGGATCAGAGCCCCAATTAGCAGCTTTGACTGCTATGCTTCCACATTTAACCCTGTATGTATAAGCCTATGGAAGACCAATCCATACGCCTTGACATCTCCTGCTGTGAAATTTTACAAAGTGGGTTCAGAATCCTCTCCATCCTTGGTGCCATAGAAGCAAATCTTCATCATGCCCATGCAATGACCGGATATTGAACAGGGTCATATGACGTTGTTTGGGGTTTCTGGGAATGATTTTGTGTTTAACCAGGATCAGAGGAATTGTAAATACTTCATTAACAAATTCTTTAGTTTAGTCTCTCCTTCCATGATCCAACTGGCATCTGTTTCCTTGCATCGCATTTCAGAAGGGATGGAAAGCCATGTGGTCTGCTAGTAGCCTTCCCCATGAACACAGACTCTGGCAAGCATATTTTCTTTTCTATGTGTCTCTTTCCAAGTCAAAGTTGAATCACTTGATCTTAGAAATGATGAAGTGAAGATTAATGGTAAGGTTAGAAATAGGGTCTTCTCTAGGTTTTGAGATGGATGTAGCATTAGGTTAGACTGAGTGATATGTGCAATTAGCTTTAGGTTTAGGGGTTAATATTAGCAACTCTACTTTCCAAGTTGATATATAAATACAATGTCTTCTGATTTTTGGCTCAGTGTGTGTGAGTGTGTTTGTATTTTCTTTTTGTGTGTATGTCTAAATTTGTGTGTGTTTGTGTGTGTAGGTTTGTGTTGGGGTGAGTCTTTCATGCATCGTATTTGCCTAATGAACTCCTGAACCAGGAAGGCACTGGCAGGGTCCGTATATTGCCTTATTTGAGAGAGGATTGTCATGTGGACAGTGTAACAATAAGGAATGCAATCTTCTATTTTCTAGACAATTGAAAAATGGGATTCTTCCTGTGATTAGGGAGGGTATTAGAGCGTTTGTGTCGCAGTGATCATCTCACATCTGCCTCCTGAATTGTGACCATGGCTAAAGAGTTTTGCATTGTACTGGGGACAGGTGTTGACTTCCTATCTCATGGGGAAGGGTGATATGTGCCTGTGCAGGGAATTGAAGTTTAGAAAGGAACTTGTTCTTAAATCGCCAGTCCGGTGTGAAACAAATGCCCGGCATGTCAAGGCTTTTTGAGTACCATGCTGAGGGTTGGGGCAGCCCTAGTATGCCTTGCAACACAGTGTTTAGGAAAACAGGTATGTGTGCCAAACTTTTGCACACACCCTCCCCCCCCCGCGCAATATCACAGCATTTTTGGCTGAAAATGTAAGTGCAGCTGGGTTCACTAAAGAATTTGATTCAAATGGTTGGGCTCAGAAATTTGATCCATTAACAATTTGAATCCAAGATTATGCTGCGTTTCTTTTCTTTTTCACCTGATGAGTTCAAAAGTTTGTATCTTAGGTTTGGGTGTTGATGGAGTTTGGAGGTAAGTTTAGAAAATACCTGGTCAGGAGATGTTTGTCTTTCAGACAAAGAAGGGCAAATTGACAATCTTCATGCCAGGAAAGATCAAAGGCCCTGGGAGAAAAAGAATGCCATGCTATATGACTAAGCACACCTTTCAGGAGGCCTTGTATATGGGGGTAGCCTTGTGGCATTTTGGCAGAATTCCATGGCCCCTGTAATTCCCTGGGTACCAGAGCCCTAATTAGTGGCTTCAAACTGCTGTGCTTCCACATTTAACCCTATAAGTATAAGTCTATGGATGGCCAATCCCTATGCCTTAACATCTCCTGCTGTGAAGTTTTACAAAGTGCATTCAGAATCCTCTCCAGCCTTGGTGCCATAGGAGGAAATCTTCATCAACCCCATGCCATGACCAGATATTTAACAGGGTCATACGAGGTTGTTTGGGATTTCTGGGAAGGATTTTGTGTTTTCCCAGTATCAGAGGAATTGTCAATACTTCATTACTCAATTCTTTAGTTTAGTCTCGCTTTCGATGATCCAACAGACATCTCATACCTTGCATCACAGTTTGGAAGGGATGGAAATCCATGTGGTCCTCTAGGAGTCTTCCCCATGAACACAGACTCTTGCAAGCATATTTTCCTAACTATGTATCCCATTCTAAGTCAATGATGAATCACTTCATCCTAGAAATGATGAAGTGAAGGTTAATGGTAAGGTTAGAAATAGGGTCATCATTAGGTTTTGAGGTGGAGTTAGCGTTATGTTAGATTGAGTGATATGTGCTGGGTTTATCAATTAGCGTTAGGTTTAGGGGTTAATATTAGCAAGTCTACTTTCCATGTTGAAATATAAATCCCATGTGTTTTAATTTTTGGCTCAGTGTGTGTGTGAGTGTTTGTATTTACTTTGTGTGTGTATGTCTAAATTTGTGTGTGTGCTTGTTTGTGTGTAAGTTTGTTATTGGGTGAGTCTTTCATCCATCTTATTTAGGTAGTGAACTCCTGAACGAGGAAGTACCTGGCTGGTTCCAATATATTACTTTACTTCAGAGAGGGTTTTCAGGTGGACAGTGTAAGAATAAGGAATGCAATCTTCTATTTTCTAGACAATTGAAAAATGGGATTCTTCCTGTGATCAAGGATGGGTCTTAAAGTGTTTGGGTGGCAGTCATCATCTCAAATCAACCTCCTGAATCGTTCCCATGGCTAAAAGTTTTGCATTTAACTGGGAACAGGTGATGAATTCCTATCTCATGGGGAAGGGCGAAAAGTGCCTGTTCAGGGAATGGAAGTTCAGAAAGGAAGTTGTACTTAAATCGCCAGCATAGTGTGAAACAAATGCCCCTCGTGTCAAGGCTTTTTGAGTAGCATGCTGAGAGATGGTGCAGCCCTACTATGCCTTGCAGCACAGTGTTCAGGAAAACAGGTATGTGTGCCAAGCTATTGCACACACACACACACACACACACACACACACACACACACACGCACCCGCCCCCCGCGATATCTCAGCATTATTGGCCGAAAATGTAAGTGCATCCTGGGTTCTCTAACCAATTGGATTCAAATGATTGGGCTCAGAAATTTGATCCCTTAACAATTTGAATCCAAGATTATGCTGGGTTTCTTTTCTTTTTCACCTGATGAGGTGGAAATTTCATAAATGAGGTTTGGGTGGTGATGGGGTTTGGAGGTAAGTTTAGAAAATACCTAGTCAGGGGATGTCTCTCTTTCAGAGAATGCAGGGCAAATTGACCTACTACATACCAGGAAAGTTCCCAGGCCTGAAAGAAAAAGAATGCAATGCTATATGTCTAGGCACACCTGTCAGGAGGCCTTGTATATGGGGGTACCCATGTGGCATTTTGGCAGAATTCCATGGCCAATGTAGATCACTATGTATCTGAGACCCCAATCAGCAGCCTCGAACTGCTGTGCTTCCACATTTAACTCTGTAAGTATAAGAATATGGCAGACCAATCCATACGATTTGACATATCCTGATGGGAAATTTTACAAACTGGGTTCAGAATCCTCTCCAGCCTTGTTGCCACAGAAGGAATTCTTCATGAACCCATGCCATGACCGGATATTTAACAGGGTCATACGATGTTGTTTGGGATTTTTGGGAATGATATTCTGTTTTCCCAGGATCAGAGGAATTGTCAGTACTTCATTACCAAATTCTTTAGTTTAGTCTCTCCTTCCATGATCCAACAGGCATCTCATTCCTTGCATAGCAGTTCTGGAAGGGATGGAAAGCCATATGGTCTGCTAGTAGACTTCCCCATGAACACAGACTCTGGCAAGTGTATTTTCTTAACTATGTGTCCCTTTCTAAGTCAAAGATGAATCACTTCATCTTAGAAATGATGAAGTGAAGGTTAATGGTAAGATTAGAAATAAGGTCATCATTAGGTTTTGAGGTAGAGGTAGTGTTATATTAGATTGCGTGATAAGTGCTGGGTTTAGCAATTAGCATTAGGTTTATGGGTTAATATTAGCAAGTTTACTTTCCATGTTGATATATAAATCCCATCTGTTCTGATTATTGGCTCAACGTGTGTGTGAGAGTTTATATTTTCTTTGTGTGTGTATTTCTAAATTTGTGTGTGTGTGTTTGTGTGTGTGTAGGTTTGTTTTGGGGTGAGTCTTTCATCCATTGTATTTGCCTAATGAACTCCTGAACCTTGGAGGCACTGGCTGGGTCCAATATATCCTTACTTCAGTGAGGGTTTTCAGGTGGATGGTCGAAGAACAAGGAACGCAATATTCTATTTTCTAGACAATTGAAAAATGGGATTCTTCCTGTGAACAAGGAGGGCCTTAGAGTGTTTGGGTCACAGTAATCATCTCAAATCTACCTCCTGAATTGTTCCCATGGCTAAAGAGTTTTGCATTGTACTGTGGCCGGTGAGGAATTACTATCTCATGGGGAAGCGTGATATGTGCCTGTTCAGGGAATGGAAGTTCAGAGAGGAACTTGTTCTTAATCGCCACCCTGGCGTGAAACAAATGCCCCGCATGTCAAGGCTTTTTGAGTACCTTTTGCTGAGGGATGGAGAAGCCCTATTATGCCTTGCAACACAGTGTTCAGGAAAACAGGTATGTGTGCCAACCTATTGCACACACACACACACACACACACACACACACACCGAGATATCACAGCATATTTGGCCAAAATATATAAGTGCACCCTGAGTTCTCTAAAGAACTGGATTCAAAATGTTGGGCTGAGAAATTTGATCCATTAACAATTTGAATCCAAGATTATGCTGGGTTTCTTTTCTTTTTCACCTGATGAGTTCAAAAGATTGTATCTGAGATTTGGGTGTCGATGGGGTTTGGAGGTAAGTTTAGAAAATACCTAGTCAGGGGATGTCTGTCTTTCAGAGAATGCAGGGCCAATTGACCAACTTCATGCCAGGAAAGTTCAAAGGTCCTGGGAGAAAAAGAATGCCATTCTATATGACTAAGCACATGTGTCAGGAGGCCTTCTATACGGGGGTAGCCATGTGGCATTTTGGCAGAATTGCATGGCCCCTGTAATTCCCTGGGTATCAGAGCCCCCAATCAGCAGCCTCGAACTGCTGTGCTTCCACATTGAACCCTGTAAATATAAGCCTATGGTAGACCAATCCATACTCCTTGACATCTCCTGTTGTGAAATTTTACAAAGTGGGTTCAGAATCCTCTCCAGCCTTGGTGCCATAGGAGGACATCTTCATCAACCCCATGCCATGACCGGATATTTAACAGGGTCATACGAGGTTGTTTGAGATTTCTGGGAATGATTTTGTGTTTTCCCAGGATCAGAGGAATTGTCAATACTTCATTACTCAATTCTTTAGTTTAGTCTCGCTTTCGATGATCCAACAGGCATCTCATACCCTGCATCGCAGTTTTGGTAGGGATGGAAAGACATTTGGTCTGCTAGTAGCCTTCCCCATGAACACATACTCTGGCATGCATCTTTTCTTAACTATGTGTGCCTTTATAAGTCAATGATGAATCACTTATCTTAGAAATGATGAAGTGAAGGTTAGTGGTAAGGTTATAATTAGGGTCATCATTAGATTTTGAGGTAGAGGTAACATTATGTTAGATTGCGTGATATGTGCTGGGTTTAGCAATTAGCATTAGGTTTAGGGGTTAATATTAGCAAGTCTACTTTCCATGTTGAAATATAAATCCCATCTGTTCTGATTTATGGCTCAGTGTGTGTGTGTATTTTCTTTGTGTGTGTATGTCTACATTTGTGTGTGTGTTTCTCTGTGTGTAAGTTTGTTTTGGGGTGAGTCTTTCATCCATCGTATTTGCCTAATGAACTGCTGAACCAGGAAGGCACTGGCTGTGTCCAATATATTGCATTACTTCAGAGAGGGTTTTCAGGAGGATGGTCTAAGAATAAGGAATGCAATCTTCTATTTTCTAGACAATTGAAAAATGGGAATCTTCCTGTGATCAAGGAGGGTCTTAGCGTGTTTGGGCCACAGTGATCATTTCAAATCTGCCTCCTGAATTGTTCCCGTTGGTAAAGAGTTTTGCATTGAACTGGGCAAGGTGAGGAATTCCTATCTCATGGGGAAGGGTGATATATGCCTTTTAATGGAGTGGAAGTTTAGAAAGGTACCTGTAATTAAATCTCCAGCCTGGTGTGAAACAAATGCCCAGCATTTCAAGACTTTTTGAGTACCATGCTGAGGGATGGAGCAGCCCTTGTATGTGTTGCAACACATTGTTCAGGAAAACAGGTATGTGTGCCAACCTATTGCATACACTCCCCCGTGATATCCCAGCATTTTGGCTGAAAATGTAAGTGCATCCTGGGTTCTCTAAAGAATTGGATTCAAGTGGTTGGGCTCAGAAATTTGATCGCTTAACAATTTGAATCCAGGATTATGCTGGGTTTCTTTTCTTTTTCACCTGATGAATTCAAAAGTTTGTATCTGAGATTTGGGTGTTGATGTGTTTTGGAGGGAAATTTAGAAAATAACCACTCAGGTTATGTCTGTCTTCAGAGAATGCAGGGCATATAGACCAACTTCATGCCAGGAAAGTTCAAAGGCCCAGGGAGAAAAATAATGCAATGCTGTATGAGGAAGCACACCTGTCAGGAGGCCTTGTATATGGGATAACCCTGTGGCATTTTGTCAGATTTCCATGGCCCCTGTAATTCCATGGATATCAGAGCCCCCAATCAGCAGCCTCAAACTGCTGTGCTTCCACATTTAACCCCATAAGTATAAGCCTACAGCAGACCCTTCCATATGCCTTGACATCTCCTGCTGTGTAATTTTACAAAGTGGGTTGAGAATCCTCTCCAGCCTTGGTGCCATAGAAGGAAATCCTCATCAGCCCCATGCCATGACTGGCTATTAACAGGGTCATACGAGGTTTTTTGGGTTTTCTGAGAATGATTTTGTGTTTTCCCAGGATCAGAGGAATTGTCAATACTTCATAACACGATTCTTAATTTAGTCTCTCTTTCCATGATCCAACAGGCATCTCATTCCTTGCATCGCAGTTTTGGAAGGGATGGAAGGCCATGTTGTCTCCTAGTAGCCTTCCCCATGAACACAGACTCTGTCAAGCACATTTTCTTAACTATGTGTCCCTTTGTAAGTCAATGCTGAATCACTTCATCTTAGAAATGATGAAGTGAAGGTTAATGGTAATGTTAGAAATAGGGTCATCTTTAGGTTTTGAGGTGGAGGTAGCGTTATGTTAGATTGAGTGATATGTGCTGGGTTTAGCAATTAGCGTTAGGTTTAGGTGTTAATATTAGCAAGTCTATTTTCCATGTTGAAATATAAATCACATCTCTCCTGATTCTTGGCTCAGTGTGTGTGTGAGTGTGTGTATTTTCTTTGTATGTGTATGTCTAAATTTGTGTATGTGTTTGTGGTTGTGTATGTTTGTTTTGGGTTGAGTCTTTCATCCATCGTATTTGCCTAATGAACTACTGAACCAGGAAGGCACTGGGTGTGTCCAATATATTGCCTTACTTCAGAGAGGGTTTTCTGTTGGGTGGTCTAAGAATAAGGAATGCATTCTTCTATTTTCTAGACAATTGAAAAATGGGATTCTTCCTATGATCAAGGTGGTTCTTAGAGTGTTTGGGTCGCAGTGATCATCTCATATCTGCATCGTGAAATGTTCCCATGGCTAAAGAGTTTAGCACTGAACTGGGGACAGGTGATGAATTCCTATCTCATCAGGAAGGGCAATATATTCCTGTTCAGGGATTGGAAGATTCGAAAGGAACTTTTACTTCAATATCCAGCCTGTTGTGAAACAAATGCCCGGCATGTCAAGGCGTTTTTAGTACCATGCTGAGGGGTGGAGCAGCCTTGGTATGCCTTGCAACACCATGTTCAGGGAAACCGGTATGTGTGCCAATGTATTGCATGCACCGCCCCACGATATCACTGCATTTATGGCCAAAAATGTAAGTGCAACCTGGATTCTCTAAAGAATTGGCTTCAAATGATTTGGCTCAGAAATCTGATCCGTTAATAATTCGAATCCAAGATTCTCCTGGGTTTCTTTTCTTTTTCACTTTGTGAAACTTTGTATCTGAGATGTGGATGTAGACGGGGTTTGGAGGGAAGTGTAGAAAATACCTATTTAGGGGATGTCTGTCTTTCAGAGAATGCAGGTCGAATTGACCAATTTCATGCCAGGAAAGTTCAAAGGCCCTGGGAGAAAAAGAATGCCATGCTATAGGACTAAGCACAGCTGTCATGTGGCCTTGTATATGGGGGTTCCCGTGTGGCACTTTGGCAGAATTCCATGGCCCCTGTAATTCCCTGGGTACCAGAGCCCCCATCAGCGGCCTTGAACTGCTGTGCTTCCACATTTAACCCTGTAATTATAAGCCCATGGCAGCCCAGTCCATACGCCATGACATTTCCTGCTGTGAAATTTTACCAAGTGTGTTCAGAGTCCACTGCAGCCTTGGTGCAATAGAAGGAAATCTTCATCAACCCCATGCCCTGACCAGATATTTCAAAGTGCCGTACGAGTTTGTTTGGGTTTTCTGGGAATGATTTTGTATTTTCCAAGGATCAGAGGAATTGTTAATCCTTCATTACCGCATTATTTTGGTTAGTCTCTCCTTCCATGATCCAACGGGCATCTCATTCCTTGCATCGCAGTTCTGGAAAGGATGGAAGGCCATGTTGTCGGCTTGTAGCCATCCCAATGAACACAGACTCTGACAAGCACATCTGCTTAACTTTGTGTCTCTTTCTAGGTCAATGATGAATCACTTCAGCTTAGAAATGATGATGTGAATGTCAATGATATGGTTAGAGATAGGGTTAACTAGGTTTTGGGTAGGGAAAGCATTATGTTTAGAACGTGTGTTATGTGCTAGATTTAGCACTTATGGTTAGGTTTAGGGGTGAATATTAGCAAGCCTACACTCCGTGTTGAAATATAAATCCCATCTGTTCTTATTTTTGGCTCAGTGTGTGTGTGAGTGTGTGTAATATCTTTGCGTGTGTTTGAACTTGTGTCTGTGTTTGTTTGTGTGTGGTTTTGTTTTGGGCTCAGTGTCTAATCCATCGTATTTTCCTAATGAATTCCTGAATCAGGAAGGCACAGGCTGGGTCCAATATATTGCCTTACTTCAGAGAGGATTATTAGGTGGACAGTCTTAGAATACGGAATGCATTCTTCTATTTTGTAGACAATTGTGAAAATGGGATACTTCCTATGATGAATTTGGTTCTTAGAGTGCTTGGGTCGCAGTGATCATTTCGCATCTGCCTCCTAAATTGTTCCCATGGCTAAACAGTTGGGATGGAACTGGAGACAGGTGATGAATTCCTATCTCATGGTGAAAGGCGATTTGAGCCTGTTCAGGGAGTGCACGTGTAAAATGGGACTCGTCCTGCAATAGCCTGCCTAGTGTGAAACAAATGCCTGCCATGTCAAGGCGTTTTGAGTATCATGCTGAGGGATGGAGCAGCCATGGTATTCCTTGCAACAGTGTTCAGTACAGGAGGTATATGTGCCAACCTATTTCAAGCCCCCCCCCATGATATCAAAGCATTTTTGGGCGAAAAATTAAGTGCAGCCTGGATTCCCGAAAGAATAGGATTCAAATGGTTAAGGCTCAGAATTCTAAACCTCTAACAATTCGAATGCATGATTTTCCAGGGTTTATTTTCTTTTTCACCTGATGAGGTAGATAGTTCATATCTGAGATTTGGTTGTAGAAGGGTTTTGGCGGGAAGTGAAGAAAATACCTAATCAGAGGATGTCTGTCTTTCAGAGAAGGCAGGGAGAATTGACCAACTTCATGCCAGGAAAGTTCAAAGGCCCTGGTAGGAAAAGAATGTCATGCCATAGGACTAAGCACACCTGTCAGGAGGCCTTGAATACTTGGGTACCATGTGGCATGTTGGTAGAATTCCAGGGCCCCTGTAATCCTATGGGCATCAGAGCCCCCAGTCTGCAGCCTCGTACTGCTGTGCTTCCACATTTAACCCTGTAATTACAAGCACATGGCAGCCCAATCCCAACGCCATGATTTTTCCTGCTATGAAATTTTACCGAGTGGGATCCGAATCCTCTCCAGTCTTGGTGCCATAGAGGGAAATCTTCATCAACCCTATGCCATGACCAGATATTTCTAAGGGTCATACAAGTTTCTTTCAGTTTTCTGGGAAAGATTTTGTGTTTTCCCAGGATCAGAGGAATTGTCAGTTCTTAATTACTGCATTCTCTCAGTTAGTCTCTCCTTCCATGACCCAACATGCATCTCATTCCTTGCATCGTAGTTCTGGAAAGGATGGAAGGCCATGTGGTCTGCTAGTAGCTGTCCCCATGAACCCAGACTCTGACAAGCACATATTCTTAACTTTGTGTCTCTTTCTAGGACAATGTTGAATCACTTCAGCTTAGAAATGATGATGTGTAAGTCAATGATATGGTCAGACATAGGGTTAAAGTTAGGTTTGGGGGTTGGGATTGTGTTATGTAGAGAATGTGTATTATGTGCTAGATGTAGCAATTAGGGTTAGGTTTAGGGGTTAATATTAGCAAGGCTACTTTCCATGTTGAAATATAAATCCCATCTGTTCTGATTTTTGGCTCAGTGTGTGTGTGATTGTGTGTATTCTCTTTGCGTGTGTATGTCAGATCTTGTGTGTGTGTATGTGTGTGTGTACTTTTGTTTTGGGCTCAGTGTTTCATCCATCATATTTTCCTAATGAACTCCTGAATCAGGAAGGCACAGGCTGGGTCCAATATATTGCCTTACTTCTGAGGCTGAGGGGTACAGTCTAAGAATATGGAATGCATTCTTCTATTTTATGGACAATGGGAAAAATGGGTTTCTTCCTATGATGAAGGAGGTTCTTAGAGTGCTTGGGTTGCAGTGGTCATCTGGCATCTGCCTCCTGAATATTTCCCATGGCTAAACAGTTTGGGATTCATCTGGGGACAGGTGATGAATTCCTATCTCAAGGTGAAGGGCAATTTAAGCCTGTTCAGGGAATGCAAGTGTAAAAAGGGACTTGTCATGAAATAGACTGCCCGCTGAGAAACAAATGCCCGGCATTTCAAGGCGTTTTATGTATCATGCTGAGGGATAGAGCAGTCATGGTATTACTTGCAACACAGTGTTCAGGACAGCAGGTCTGTGTGCCAAGCTATTGCATACCCCCCTCCGTGATATCACAGCATTGATGGCCATAAAAGTAAGTGCAGCCTGGATTCCCTAAAGAATAGGATTCAAATAGGTAAGGCTTGGAATTCTGAACCCCTAACAATTCGAATCCAAGATTTTCCAGGGTTTCTTTTCTTTTTCACCTGATGAGGTAGAAAGTTCGTATCTGAGATTTGTGTGTAGACAAGGTTTGGCGGGAAGTGTAGAAAATACCTAGTCAGGGGATGTCTGTCTTTCAGAGAATGCAGGGTGAACTGACTAACTTCATGCCAGGAAAGTTCAAAGGCCCTGGGAGGAAAAGAACGCCATGCTATAGAACTAAGCACACCTGTCAGGAGACTTGAATATGGGGGTAAGATGCAGCATTTTGGTAGAATATCAGGGCCCCTGTAATTCTGTGGGTATCAGAGCCCCCAATCAGTGGCCCTTCTGCTGTGCTTCCACATTTGACCCTGTAATTATAAGCCCAAGGCAGACCAATCCAAATGGCATGATTTCTCCTACTATGAAATTTTACCAAGTGGGGTCAGAATCCACTCTAGCCTTGGTGCCATAGATGGAAATCTTCATCAATCCTATGCCATGACTGGATATTTCAAAGGGTCGTAGGAATTTGTTTTTGTTTTCTGGGAATGATTTTGTGTTTTCAGAGGATCAGAGGAATTGTCAGTCCTCTGTTACTGCATTCTTTTGGATACTATCTCCTTCCATGATCCAACGGGCATCTCATTCCTTGCATCACAGTTCTGGAAAGGATGGAAGGCCATGTGCTCTGCTAGTAGCTGTCCCCATGAACACAGTCTCTGACAAGCACATCTTTTTAACTTTGTGTCTCTTTCTAGGTCAATGATGAATCACTTCAGCTTAGAAATGATGAAGGGAAGGTCAATGATATGGTTAGAGATAGGGTTAACGTTATATTTGGGTGTAGGGGTAGCGTTATGATTAGAATGTGTGTTACGTGCTAGATTTAGCAATTAGGGTTAGGTTTAGGGGTTAATATTAGCAAGGCTACTTTCCATGTTGAAATATAAATCCCATCTGTTCTGATTTTTACCTCAGTGTGTGTGTGAGTGTGTGTAATTTCTATGCATGTGTTTGTCTGAACTTGTGTATGGGTTTGTGTGTGTGTGCTTTTGTTTTAGGATCAGTGTCTAATCCATCGTATTTTCCTAATGATTTCCTGAATCAGGAAGGCACACGCTGGGTCCAATATATTGCCTTACTTCAGAGAGGATTTTCAGGTTGACAGTGTTAGGATACAGAATGCATATTTCTATTTTGTAGACAATTGGAAAAATGGGATATTCCTTGGGTCGCAGTTATCATCTCGCATCTGACTCCTGAATTGTTCCCGTGGCTGAACAGTTTGTGATGGAACTGGGGACAGGTGATGAATTCCTATCTCATGGGGAAGAGTGATTTGAGCCTGTTCAGGGAATTCAAGGGTAAAAAGGGACTCATTCTGAAATAGCCTGCCCAGTGTGAAACAAATATCCGGCATGTCAAGGCGTTTTGAGTATCATGCTGAGGGATGGAGCAGATGTGGTGTGCCTTGCAACACCGTGTTCAGTACAGCAGCTATGTGTGCCAACAGATTGCACCCCCCACCGTGACATCACAGCATTTATGGCCGAAAAAGTAAGCAAAGCCTAGATTCCCTAAAGAATAGGATTCACATGGTTAAGGCTCAAAATTATGAACCCCTAACAATTTAAATACAAGATTTTCCTGGGTTTCTTTTCTTTCTCACCTGATTAGGTAGAAAGTTCCTATCTGAGATTTGGGTGTAGACAGGGTTTGGTGGGAAGGGTAGAAAATACCCAGTCAGGGGATGTCTGTCTTTCAGAGAATGCAGGGCCAATTGACCAACTTCATGCCAGGAAAGTTCAAAGGCCCTGGGAGGAAAAGAATGCCATGCTATAGGCCTAAGCACACCTGTCAGGATGCTTTGAATACAGGGGCATCACGTAGCATTTTGGTATAGTTCCAGGGCCCCTGTAATTCTGTGGGTATCAGAGCCCCCAATCTGCCACCTCATACTGCTGTGCTTCCACATTTAACCCTGTAAGTACAAGCACATGGCAGCCCAATCTGAACGCCATGATTTCTCCTGCTATCAAATTTTACCAAGTGGGGTCAGAATCCACTCCAGCCTTGGTGCCATAGATGGAAATTTTCATCAACCCTATGCTATCATCAGATATTTCAAAGGGTTGTACGAGTTTGTTTGGTTTTTCTGGGAATGATTTTGTGTTTTCAAAGGATCAGAGGAATTGTCAATCCTTCATTACCGAATTCTTTTGGTTAGTCTCTCCTTCCATGATCCAACGGGCATCTCATTCCTTGACAGGATGCAGGGCAATGTGGTCTGCTAGTAGCCATCCCCATGAACACAGACTCTGAGAAGCACATCGTCTTAACTTTGTGTCTCTTTCTAGGTCAATGATGAATCACTTCAGCTTAGAAATGATGAAGTGAAGGTCAATGATATGGTTAGAGATAGGGTTAACTTTAGGTTTTGGGGTAGGTGTAGCATTACGTTTAGAATGTGTGTTATGTGCTAGATTTAGCAATTAGGGTTAGGTTCAGTGGTTAATATTAGCAAGGCTACTTTCCATGTTGAAATATGAATCGCATCTGTTCTGATTTTTGGCTCAGTGTGTGTGTGAGTGTATGTATTTTCTTTATGTGTGTATGTCTGAACTTGTGTGTGTGTTTGTGTGTGTGTACATTTGTTTTCTTCTCAGTGTCTCATCCATCGTATTTTCCTAATGAACTCTTGAATCAGGAAGGACCAGGCTGGGTCCAATATATTGCCTTACTTCTGAGAGCATTTTCAGGTGTACAGTCTAAGAATACGGATGCATTCTTCTATTTTGTAGATAATTGGAAAAATGGGATACTTCCTATGATAAAGGAGATTCTTAGAGTGCTTGGGTCATAGTGATCATCTCGTATCTGTCTCGTGAATTGTTCCCATGGCTAAACAGTTTGGGTTGGAACTGGGGACAGGTGATGTATTCCTATCTCATGGGGAAGGGCGATTTGAGCCTGTCCAGGGAGTGTAAGGGTAGAAAGGGACTTGTCCGGAAATAGCCTGGCCAGTGTGAAACAAGTGCCCAATATGTCAAGGCATTTTGTGTATCATGTTGTGGGATGGAGAAGCCATGGTATTCCTTGCAACACAGTGTACAGTACAGCAGGTATGTGTGCCAACCTATTGCATGCCCCCCCCCCCGTGATATCACAGCATTTATGGCCAAAAAAGTAAGTGCAGCCTGGATTCCCTAAAGAACTGGATTCAAATGTTTAGGGCTCAGAATTCTGAACCCCTAACAATACGAATCCAAGGTTTTCCTGGTTTTTTTTCTTTTTCGGCTGATGAGGTAGAAAGTTTGTATCTGAGATTTGGGTGTAGATGGGGTTTGGTGGGAAGTGTAGAAAACACCTAGTCAGGGGATGTCTGTCTTTCAGGGAATGCAGGGCGAATTGACCAATTTCATGCCAGGAAATTTCAAAGGCCCTGGGAGGAAAGGAATGCCATGTAATAGGACTAAGTACATGTGTCAGGAGGCCTTGAACGCGGGGATACCATGTGGCATTTTAGTAGAATTCCTGGGCCCCTGTAATTCTATGGGTATCAGAGCCCCCAATCAGTGGCCACATACCGCTGTGCTTCCACATTTAACACTGTAGGTACAAGCCCATGGCAGACCAATCCGAACATGATTTCTCCTGCTATGAAAATTTACTGAGTGGTGTCAGAATCCACTCCAGCCTTGGTGACATAGACGGAAATCTTCATCAACCCTATGCCATCACCGGATATTTCAAAGGATCTTATGTGTTTGTTTGGGTTTTCTGGGAATGATTTTGTGTTTTCCGAGGATCAGAGGAATTGTCAATCCTTCATTACCACATTATTTTGGTTAGTCTCTCCTTCCATGATCCAACGGGCATCTCATTCCTTGCATCGCAGTTCTGGAAAGGATGGAAGGCCATGTTGTCGGCTTGTAGCCATCCCAATGAACACAGACTCTGACAAGCACATCTGCTTAACTTTGTGTCTTTTTCTAAGACAATGATGAATCACTTCAGCTTAGAAATGATGATGTGAAGGTTAATGATATGGTTAGAGATAGGGTTAATGTTAGGTTTTGGGGTAGAAGTAGCATTATGTTTAGAATGTGTGTTATGTGCTAGATTTAGCAATTAGGGTTAGGTTTAGGGGTGAACATTAGCAAGGATACTTTCCATATTGAAATATAAATATGATCTCTTCTGGATTTTGGCTCCGTTTGTGTGTGAGTGTGTGTATTTTCTTTGCATATGTATGACTGAATTTGTGCGTGTGTTTGTGTGTATTTACATTTGTTTTGGGTTCAGTGTCTCATCCATCCTGTTTTCCCAATGAACTCCTGAATCAGGAAGGCACAGGCTGGGTCCAATATATTGCCTTACTTCAGAGAGTGTTTTCAGGTGTACAGTCTAAGAATACGGAATGCATTCTTCTATTTTGTAGACAATTGGAAAAATGGGATACTTCCTATGATGAAGTAGGTTCTTAGAGTGTTTGGGTGGTAGTGATCATCTGGCATCTGCCTCCTGAATTGTTCCCATGGCTAAAAACTATGGCATGGAACTGGGGACAGGTGATGAATACCTATCTCATGGGAAAGGGCAATTTGTGCCTGTTCAGTGAATGGTAGGGTATAGAGGACTTTGACACGTAATTGCCAACCCCCTTTGGGACAAATACCTGACATGTGAACATGATTTGGATACCTGGCTGAGGTTTTGAGCAGCCATGGTATCCCTTGAAACACAGTTCTTAGCAAGTCAGGTAGGTGGGCCATCCTATGGCTCCCCTTTTATTGAAGCATTTATGGCAGAAAAAGGCAGTGCAGCCTGGATTCCCAAAGAAACTTGGATTCGAATTGATAGGGCTCAGAATTTTTTACACCCTGGAGGTTTAGATGGCCTGTTGAGCCCCGCACACAGATACTAAACAAAATTCATTCAGGATCCTTGGGTGAGGGGCATGCACTCCTGCAGTTCTCAGGACCCTGGTGGAATTGAGACAATGTAAAAGCCTCAGGCAATTTTGCCTTCTAGGGGGAAAACCTGTGTTGGTCATCTCGGTGGTCATCAGGAGACAGCTGTTGCTTAGTGGCTGATCAGATGGAGAGCAGGTTATTTCCTTATTGTTGATTGCAATGGGATAGCATTCTTCTCTCACCAAAAGTCCGGGGAAGAGGAGCAGGAGAGGTGTTTTATCCTCAGTGGTCCTGGCAGGAAAGGGTGAGTAGGCCTTGCTTAGTGATTGTCTGGGCAAAGAGGGGGAAAAGGGGCCAAAAGATGAAAATTCAAACTCTGAGCCCTAACAATTCGAATGAAAGATTTTCCTAGGATTGTTTTATTTTTCACCTGAAGAGATTGGAAAGCCATACCTGAGATTGGATGTGGATGGGGCATTTGGAGGGTAGTGTGGAAAATACTGAGTCAGGAGAAGTCTGTCCTGGCCCCTGTATTTCTGTAGGTATCATAGCCCACCATCAGGGGCCTCTTCCAGCTGTCCTTCCAGATAAAACCTTGTAATAGAAGCCCATGGCAGAACAATGTCTATGCAATGTTTGCTCCTGCTATGAAATGTTACTGAGTGGGGTCAGAACCCTAGTCAGCCTTCATAACACAGAAGGAAATTTTCATGAACCCTCTGCCATGACCAGATATTTCAAAGGGTCCTACGAGTTGGTTAGTGTTTTCTGGGGAAGATTTTGCGTAAAGAGAGCATCAGAGGCCTCCTCATTCCTTCACTACCCCATTTGTCTGGTTAGTCTCTCACTAAAGGATGTAACAGGCATGCCATTACTTCCACTCCCAGATCTGGAGGGGATGGAAGGCCATGGGGTCTGCTAGCTGCCCTCCTCATGAACACAGACTATGACAAAGTAATCTTCTTAAATTTGTGTCTTTTTTCAGGTTCAATGATCAATCACTTCACCTTCAAAATGCTTTAGTGAGGGTTAATGTTAGGGTTAGAGTTAGGGTTAAGATCAGGCATAGGGTTAGGGGTATGTTTAGGTTTAGGGTTAATGTTGTGTGCTAGGATTTGCACTTAAGGTTAGGTTTAGGGGTTAGTGTTAGCAAGGCTACATTCCATGGTGATATATAAATCCTACCTGTACTGATTGTTGGCTAGGTGTGTGTGTGAGTGTGAATATTTTCTGTGTGTAAGTGTATGAGTGTGTGTATGTGAGAGTGAGTGTGTCTGTGTGTGTTGGGGGAAGAGAATTCAACAAACATATTTGCCTAAAGAACTACTGAGTCAGGAAGGCACAGCCAGGGTCAAATATATTGCCTTAATTCAGAGAGGGTTTTCAGGTGGACAGTCTATAATTAAGGAATGCATTCTTCTATTTTGTAGACATTTGGAAAAGTGGGATTCTTCCTATGATGATGGAGGTTCTTAGTGCATTTGGGTCCCAGTGGTCATCTCACATCTGCCTCCTGAATTGTTCCCATTGCTAAAGAGTTTGTGATTGAACAGTGGACAGGTGATGGATACCTATCTCATGGGAAAGGGCAATTTGTGCCTGTTCAGTGAATGGTAGGGTACAGAGGGCCTCGACAAGAAATTGCCACCCCCCTTTGGGATAAATGCCTGCCATGTGTAGGTGATTTGAGTAC
>VMDO01030285.1:0-21495 GCA_007922755.1 Pedetes capensis | reverse complement strand
ACATGCCTGCAGCTGTACCACTGTGGTATCAGATCCTGTCAGATCTCAGAAGTGAAGCAGAATCGGACCTGGTTGGTACTTGGATGGGAGACTGTGTGGAAACACCAAGTACTTGTCTTTCTATGCCTGGCTTATGGCACTTAACATAATGTCCCATCTATATTGCCACAAAAGACAGATTCATTATTTTATATGGATTAATAATATTCTTCTGTGTATATGTACTACAATTTCTTTATCCATTCATCAAATAATGAACAATTGAGTTATTTGCATTTCCTTACAATTGTGAATAATGCATCAATGAACATGGGAGTGTAGATGTCTCTTCAACACACCGTTTTCGTTTCCTTTGGATATACACCAAGTAGTGGGATTGCTAGATCCTATTGTAGTTCTATTTTTAATTTGTGAGCAACCTCCATAAATTTTTTTTATAATAGCTGTATTAATTTACATCCTTGAAAACAGTGTACAAGGGTTCCGTTTTTTCACATACTCACTAATATTTGTTATCTTCAGTTTTTTTATTAGTAGTTATTACTGAGTAATACTGAGGATTTAACTATTTTATTTATCTTTTTGAAGAGCTAGCTCTTTCTGTCATTGATTATTGTATTTTTGTCTCTATTTTATTTATTTCTGCTCCGATCTCTTATTTCCTTCTTTTTACTAATTTTGGTTTTGCTTTGTTCTTGTTGTTTTCTACTTTCTTGGGATGAATTAATAGATTGTTTATCTGAGATCTTTCTACTTTTCTGATGTGGACATTGACAGATATAAAATTCCTGCTTAGTACAGCTTTTGCTATGTCCCATAGGTTTTGGTACATTGTACCTCCATTTTCATTTGTTTCAGGAAATTGGCTTACAATTTGTTGATTTCTTTTCCTTGACTCATTGTTCAAACGTAAGTTTTTTTGTTTTGTTTTGTTTTTGTTTATTTTTACTTTTCATGCAATAGTTTAGTTTCCAGAGTTTTCTTGTTAATGATTTCTAGCTTTTTTTCATTATTCTCAAAAAATACTTGTTATTATTTCAGTGTCTTAGGATTTATTCAGAGTTGCTTTGTGGCTTATGATGTGATCTTCCCTGAAGAATGTTCCATGCGTTGATAAGAAAAAAATGTATGCTACAGCTTGATTGAATGTTCTGTAAATATCCTAGGCCCATTTGGTCCAGGGGACAATTTAACTGTGATATTTCTTTATTGATTTTCTGTCTAAATGATCTGTCTATTCCTGAAAGTAGAGTGATAAAAGTCCACAGATTTTACTGCATAGGAATCTATCTCTCCATTGATAATTGTTTTATGTATTTTGGTGTTCCAATATTGGGGGTATATATATATTTTGAATTGCTATTTGTTCTTGCTCAATTGACCTGTTAGTATTATAATAACTTTCTTTACCTTTTTTACATCTTTTGATTAACATCCATTTTATCCAATATTGGAATGGTTTCTACTACTTTCTCTTGGACTCCATTTTCATGGGATATCTCATTTCATCCCTTCACTTTTAGTCTATGTGTGTCCTTAGAAGTGAAGTGACTTTCTTGTGAGCAACACGTAGAGGGCTTTTGTTATTTTACCCATTCAATCACTCTCTAATTGGAGAATTTAATCCATTTACATAGAAGGTAATTATTAATAATTAAGGTCTTATTCAGGACATTATGTAATTTACTTTCTTATTTTGTTGTAGTTTCTTTCTCTCTTTGTCTCTGTCTCTGTCTCTGTCTCTCTCTGTCTCTCTGTCTCTCTGTCTCTCTGTCTCTCTCTCTCTCTCTCTCTGCCTCTCTGTCATAGGCTAGCTTATGGTCAAAGGAATTGCTCTGCTATGGTGTTTTGATTCCCTGTTTATTATTTCTTGTTTGCTTGTTCCAGTTTTTGCTTTATAGTTATCTTTAGGCATATAAAAACAGTTGTTGATTATAACAAGGTATTTTGAAATGATAGCACCTTAACATGATCATAAAGAACAGATGGAACAAAAGAAAGAAACTACTCCTAAGAAAACACTCCAGTTGCATTCCATTTCTCTCCATTTTGAATATTTTACATTCCATTTTACATCTTTCTATAGTACATAACCAATTAACACATTATTGTAATTATTTTAATTGTTCATTTAACCTTCATACCAAATACATGGTTTATGCATCATAATACAATATTAAAGAATTCTTACTTTCTATAATTACTCTTACCAGTAAGTTTTATAACTTCCCTTGTCTTCTTCTGATTCGTGAATACCTTTGTCCCAGTTTGCAGAATTTCTTTTAGCATTTCTTGTGAAACAGGTCTGATGGATATATAGATTAGTAGGTTTTTATCCTGAAGTCTTTAGCCCTCCTTCATTTCTAAAGGAAAACGATAGCTTTACTGGGCATAGTATTCTTGGTTGACAATCTCATTCCACTCTTTCCTGGCCTGCAATGTTTCTGATGAGAAATCATCTATCAGGTAAATTAGAGTACTGCTATGTGTTAATTGTTTCCTTTCTCTTGTATCCTTCAGAATCTTCTCTTTATTCTTTGTCTATGAAAGCTTGATTATAAAATATTTTGGGCTAGCCTTGATTGTGTTAACATTAGACCTTCCCATACTTGAATAGTGCTATATTCTAGGTTGAAAAATTTTCTACTATTATTTTTTTAAATAATCCTTAGGCATTTTCACATTCTTCTTGAGCCCTAATAACCCTGAATATTTACTATTGTAATACAGTCCCAAAGTTCCTTTAATCTTTCTTCTTTTTTTATTTAATCCATTTTCAAATGGTGCGTCTTCAAGCTAATTCTTTCCTCTGTTTAAACTATCCTGTTATTGATTCTTTCTATCACAGTTTTAATTTCACTGAATATATTTTTCAGTTTAAGAATTTCTCTTTGAGCTGGGCGAGGTGGTCCACACCAGTAATTCCAGCAGCTTGGGAGATGGAGGCAGGAGTATCTCAGGTTCAAGACTAGAGGAAAAGTGAGTGATTTAGCAAGACCCTGTCTCATAAAATAAAAATAATGGACTCAAGGTGGCAGCTCAGTAGTCCAGCACTCAGTGGTCAAGCAAAGCATGCAAACAAGTGTGAGGCCCTGGGTTCAACCCCCAGTACTGAAAAAAATATTCTCTTTGATATTTTTTTAAAAATTGCCTCCATCTTTTGGTTAACTTTCTCTGTTACAATATTGACACATTTCTCCATGTTTTATTTAAGTTCATTGAGTTTTCTTAAAATTGATGTTTTAAATTCTCCAAGAGTTAAATTCTCCAATAATCACTATTGCCTGGTAACTTTGTGCCACCTTATTTGAAGTAACAGATGAGATGATGGTTTCTTGAAAGCTCTCAAGGATTGTTAATGTGTCGTGTTATATGGGATCTGAAAAACGTCAGCATTTATTCCAGTCAATCTAATCTGATTTGTGTTTCCAGAAATTCTGAGCATTCTACTTGTTTTCCTGAGAATATAGTCCCTTCCACTATTTCAGCACTTGATGGAGTCCAGGTCCAGATTTACCAGGAATCTGCTTTGGTGTCTTGTTGCTGTTTCAGTACTAGAATCCAAACCTAAGTTTATCCAAAATATACTGTTGGTGTATTGTTGAGGAATAGACAGGAGTGTACTTTCAGAGACTAGTCTATCCCCACAAGCCTCTCCTTAGAGCTAGGTAGATGTAGATGTCTTATCCACAGTTACTGTTCTGTAGTCAGATACCACTGGGTTCTGTCTGTCTCAGTGTAGATTCACAAAGGATGGACTAGTCTCAGGTTCCTATGTCACATCTATGACCACTAAAGCCACTGAACTGTATCATACTCTAAGCCAACATCTCACCACGATAACCACCACACTGAATTAGGAACAAAGCCCACACTTCTCTAGGCTGGCTGCACCTTGCTGGGGACCACTGCAATCACTACAGGTGATGTGAGCTGGAAGAGAAATCTGATAAACTAGGGCTGGACGTTTTCCCGAGGCACTGAGCTGTTCTAGAGACTCCATCTACAGCCAGGCCTGAAGAGAGCATCTGTTAGGATCTACTCAGTGTTATGTTTCACTAGCTTAGCACAACATCCCAGGACAAAAGCCTTATGCTTAATATCTTGTCCCAACCCTAGTGACTGAGGTATAACACGAGACTGTGCTACCTAAGTTTGGGGTAGAGTTGATGAAGGCAAATTCTTAGCCACTTACGTTGATGTTAAGCTGGATAATGGCTGAGTCTCATAGTCATAAGGAAGAACATAGTCTCAGGAGTACACTGAGGCCCACAGTACATCTGGCAGTGTTGTAGGTGTTTTAGGCCAAAACGTGGGTCTTTTCTACTGGGTCATAAGCTTCTGCCAGTGCCTGCAGCCTTAGCCCTATGGCATCTGATCCCATCAGATCTCAGAAGCTAAGCAGGGTCAGGCCTGGTTAGTACTTGGATGGGAGACCGCTTGGGAACACCAGGTGGTGTAGGCTTGGGAGACCGACCTGGCAACCCACTCCCAAAAATCAATCCACAATTGAAAACCCTATGAACAGCAGAGAAACACTGACAACAGTGTTTCCCCTTTTGTATGTAGAGTTGCTATGAGTGGGATACCGACTGGATGGCACCTAACAACAACAACAACAATAGGCTTCTGCCTGGCACCAAGTAATTCTAGAGTTCTATTTGCCAACACTAGCTTGATGATCACTGTGCTGCACGAGATTGGGGAATGGAGGACAGAGCCAGTCTCCTACCCACCAAAGCTGGTGCTCAGCAGGACGCACCTGAGTCTCACAGCTTCAGAGACCATTCAGGCAAGGAAGAGGTCGTTGCTCTGAAGGATCTCTCCAAACAAAAACTGGTGTGACTTCTGGTCGATCTCAAGTATGCATAGGTCTCTACCTGATGCCAGAGCCAGTACAGAGGCTGTTTGTGAGCTCTGGCCTCCTTAAAGGGCCTTCAGTTTCTACAGGATGCTAGGTTTCACCATGGAGGGCCTGATACCCGGCTCTGCAATAGAGCCTTGAGCTAACTTTCTTGCCCTATTCTCCATTTGGTGGAGTCCTGATCCTCGAGGACAGAGTCCTGATCCTCGAGGCATTCTTTTCACTGCCTGGACAAATGTAGTTCCTGAGGCTCAATCTGAACATATTGGCTTGGTAGTAGGTATCAGGTGCTTTGCCTATTACCAGAGTTCACAGTAGTAGGCTGGAACTAAGTTTCAAGATTAAGGCTGGATTCAATTCTCTTTCCTTCCCCCTAATGGTAGAAATCTAAGTTTACTGGGCTGTTTGGAGCTACAGAAGGTGTGACACAGGATATTACTATCTTCCTTAATTCTTGGATTATCTTTTCATTTTGTTATACTAAAAGCAGGCACTATGGTTTCTCATCCAATTTCCTTAATTCCTGTGCTTATAGTTTGATGCATGTTTAGCTGTTCAGCTTGGGTCTCTGGGGAGTGCTTGAGAAGGTTCTTACTCAGCTGCCATCTTGTTCCACTTTCAAGAAAAAATTATTTATACTACCTATTCAATAGCAACATACCATGTAGAATTCACTAGAAGTTATTGTTGTTGTTAGGTGCCACTGAGTTGGTGTTTGACTTGTAGCAACCCTATGTACAACCAACAAAACACCATTGTCAGTGCTTGTCAGCTATTCATAGGGTTATCAATGGTGGATTGATTTTGGGCAGTGGGTTGCTGGGTCCTTCTCCCAAGCCTACAGCACCTGGTGTTCCTTGGTGGGCTCCCACCCAAGCACTAACCAGGCCCGACCCTCCTTAGCTTCTGAGATCTGAGGGGATCAGATCCCACAGTGGTGTGGCTGTAGGCTTACTTGAGGTAACACCTCTATTCCCAAAAATGACTGAAAATATCCCTTTTAGAAACAGCTCAATGTAAAAAAAAATGTAAGGTTTTTACAGAGTAAATCCTTGTGAATATTTGCTTGAAACACTCTCATAAGTCACAGATGACTACCATGCAATTGTCGTCAAGTGTATACCCACATATTCATTCGATGTTCATTAACAAATAGTATCAGTGCAAACAGCAATGACATCACGAATTTCCGGTAACAATGTCCTTTAACTTTAAAACTCCATGGCTTGTTTGTTTTGTTTTGTTACATTTTTCATCTCCAGGATTGCTTTAGAATATTTGCTCATAATTCTTTAATTTTTGAAACACAAACCTCCATTGATCTAACACATCTCACAATGTCATTCTTGCATTCTATCCCTTCTTCTCAATGTAATTCTAGCATTCTCTTCCTCTACCATTCTCAATCAGAATTTCCACTTGTGATTTATTATGTACTTTTCTCTTATGTCAATTCCAGTGCTCTTTTGTGTTTTCCACTCTATTCTCCTAATTTCAGATATGACCTATAGGTACTTATGGTGTCACCTTCTATAACCCTAGCAAAAATTTCTCATTTGAGTACTAGAGTTTTATTTTGTTTTATTTTTTACATGTGCCATGGACCCAAACCCAGATTTCATAAATCTAAATTAACCTTACTTTTTTCTGCCTCTCCCACTTACAAAAGCAATGCACATGGGCACACACACCCACACAGCGGGTTTTCCTTTGTTCTACTTCTCAGTGACCAAGACCCGATGATCTTGATTTATCTACCTCAAATGCTATTACTATCTCACTGCACCAGCCTTCCTCTGTGTCCAGATGCACCTTCCTTCCTTGTGTTTCATCTCCATGACTTCTCATCTGAGCTGCTGTAATGACTAAGTCACTTTGTTTACCCACTACCATTTTAACCACCCAAGGGTTATGAGTAGCATTTTTTGTTAAATATAATCTTCTTTGGCATAACTCAGAATCCTTTGATTCTCTCTGCTTACATGCCCTTTCAGAAGCCCTCTAGCGTGCATGTGCTTCTTCTTCATGGCTCCTGTTTACCTTCTCAACCCGTGCTCTGTTTTTCTTCACAGTGTCCCTAACCCTGACTATCTCAAGGTACTTGCTGTTTCCAAAATGTGACTTGCCCTCTCATGCTTTTCCAAGCCACTGTGTATGCTTTTTATCTGGAACTTGCAATCCTTCTTATTTTCTTGAAATTCGCATTATTCTAAGACTCAACAACATTATCTAGTTTTTGGTGCATTTTTTTTCTACTTTTGCTAAATAATTTAGGTTTGGTGCATTTTCTCATACTTTCTTTAGCTTTCCTTCCCTATGAAGAACTCTTTGTGTCTCTGTTAGAACACTTAAACTATGTGGTAAAGGTTAATTTTCTATCACTTTGAATAAATCATAAAATATTTTTAAGTTTCATCCCTAGCATAATATCTATAATGGGTATATTTTAACAAGTCACACATATTTATTTATTTTGATCTTCAATTACACCTATTTAAATTATTAAATATGATATATTGGTAAAATGCTATGAATAATAATAGCGAATGGCAAAAAATACAAAAATAAAGACAATATTCACAAATTCAATTAAAATATCAGAAGTTATACCATCCACCTGTACAGTATGAAATACTTTCTTCAGCTGGCTTTTAAATCCATGAATATATATTTCCTCTTGCCTTACTAGATTTTCTTTCTTAGTCTGCTCTGTAGATTCTCCCTTATACTTTGGACCTTTTAGTATTGGAATAACCCAAGACTAAGAAACTTGCCATTTTACTTCTTCACTCTATTTGAACATGCCAGAGATCTCATGCAATTCCTTTAATTCAAATATCATCACAATGCTGATGACATTTAACCTGTTTTCCATCTTACACCCCAGATTTATTTTTACACTTAATATTACCCTCTCAAAGTTGATATGTTAAAAAATAAAGTTCTTGTCTTTCCCAGTAAAACATCCTAGAACCTAGGAAACTGCAATTGTTTAAGGCCTCTGTGCTTCAACTGATTCTTAATTCTATTAGGAAAATTTGTAGATAGATACACACTCAGAACACAGTCAGTTCTCTACATAGGAGAATTCAGCCCATCACAGATCAAAAATATTTTTAAAAATTGTGTCTGGACTGAACATGTATAGACTGTTTTTTTTTCTTTTCACTCTTATGTAAATAATATAGTAGGTCAACTATTTGTGTAGGATTACATTGCACTAGTATTGTGAGTACTCTTGTTAGGTGCTGTCGAGTCCAGTCTGACTCACTGTGACCTTATATAGAACAGAGTGAAACATTACCCAATGCTGGATTTTCCATGGCTGAATTGCTTCATTTTGGGCATGGGCTATCAGGTCCTTCTCCCTAGTCTGTCTGTCTGAAAGCTCAACTAAAAACTGTCCACCATGGGGGGTCCTGCTGGTATGTAAAATATTGGTGGTATAGCTTTCAGCATCACAGCAACACATAAGTCTCCACGGCATGACAAGCTGACAGACACAGGGGGTAATACTCTACTGAAAACTTAAAGTGTAAGAGAAGGTGAGTCAGTTATATGCAAATCCTATGCCATTTTATATGAAGACCTCAAGCATGTACAGATTTGCCTATTATCAACACTTTCTTGGAAGAATGTCCCCAAAGGCAGGGACAATTGCATCCAGAATCTGACACTATCTCATGGTCTTCACTGCTAAAATCCAGTTCAAACCATCATCCTACTTCACCTGAATTATCATGATGGCCTCTGAAATGTTCTCTTTACATCTGTTTCCCAATGCTCTATCCCCTTCAACATAGTCCCGGCAGAAGAGTCAAAACAATTCTATTAAAATATAAGTCAGAAAATCTAGATCTTCCATTTTCAACCCTCCAGTGGCTTTTCAAATCACCTAGAATAAGAATCTTTATCCTCGCACTGCCTATAAGATCCTTAAAGATTAGGAACTATATAAAATATTTGACCTTGTCTTAGACTTTCATCCCCCTTGTTCACTGTTGTCTACTTGCTATTCTTTGAATGGACCAGGCACATCTCTATTTCTGGACGTTTGTATTTTCTATGCCCTTTGCCTGAGAAGCTCATCTCTCAGACATGGATGTGTCTCACTCACTCACCTCTCTCACTTTCCTCATTGATGACCAAACTACTTATAATATCCCATATTATCTCATTGATATTTACAGTCTTAATG
This sequence comes from Pedetes capensis, assembly GCA_007922755.1. NCBI lineage: Eukaryota > Metazoa > Chordata > Mammalia > Rodentia > Pedetidae > Pedetes > Pedetes capensis. Next base: position 12,433 of record VMDO01030285.1, on the reverse strand, counting down.
CTTTTTAAATATCCATTAATATAATTTAATTAAAAGTAAAAGAACAAGAATGAAGAGTTAAAAATTCAACTTGAATGCATAATATATGAAAATGCTGAAAAAAACAAGTGAAACCTCCTCTATACATCCTGGTCCCATTTGCTGCTTTATTTTTCCTCACAACAATTGCTATCTAACATTCTATTATGTTTTCAATTATGATTTTTGTTTATTGTTTCCCTAATCCCTGTAGAAAGGGAAACCTATAACAGCAGTGTTTTTACATGTCATTACTAGTGTATATCTTGTGCCTAGAAGAGCGATTGAGAAAAAACTGCCAATATTTGCTAAAAGAATGAATGAATAATGAATAAGTGATTTGAAGAGAGAAAACTGATGAATAAGGTGAAAAACTGAAAGGCACAAGGCTGGAATAGGGCAAAAGAAATAGGTATATAGCTAAAGGAAGAGGACATTACTAAGTGAACTGTAACAGATAGAGAAACATTTCCCAGTGGGTGATCCAATAAAGCTTGTAGACTCTTGGCAAAATATCTATTCCTATTCCTCATGAAATGGATAATATTGCTGAAAGATAATTAGTTTCCTTTATACTTCGCTCTTCAGTCTTTGAAATATTACTACATAAAACTGGAGTACAGGAGCAAATGTTTTAATGATTTATTTGACCATATACAATATTCCTGATGTCCATGTGGAATCTCACAAGGATTTTACAAAATAACTTTAGGGGGAGGCTGGGGAGAAAGGGATATTAGGTCCGAGCTACATTTCCCTTATAGGATAGTCTGATGGAAGAGGCTGTGATAAATAAACACAAAAAATAGTTCATAAGATGACTCTGAATGTTGAATGGGACAAGTTTTCATGTGTTACCATCATATAGTCAGGAAGAGTCAATGGTGTTGTGGATGAAGACCAAGCATAAATAAGATTCAATCATACTGTATGAGCAACTAAGCTTCTAAGGTGTGACAAAATGTATAGTGTACATATAAAGTGTATACTGAATATATATATAGTCCTTTTCATTGCTTTGCTCACATTACAGAGATAAGATACTAGTATTCTTTAATTCTACAGGTTTGCAAATAGATGTTTACTTCCATAACTGCTTCATCCTAGCAGCTCATGAGAAATTTTAGAAAAATTAATCCTACAAAAATTATTGAATGACTGTAGCATGACATAAAGGTAAGTACTAAGGATTTGGGATTTGAGTACTTTTTAAGTGGAAAGAATAGGCATGAGCAGTAAGTTATTATTGTCCACAGATCCCCATACACAAGGAAGAAGTGAGGTTAAATAACACATTTTTATAGTTCTATACCAGGAGAATCTGCCAAAGTCATAGTTGATACAAACCCTCTGATATCTAATAATTTGATTTATTATCATCTTTACTTGATTTGTCTAATATCACTTACAACTACAACCATGCTAGGCATATATGTTGTGTTGTTGTTGTTAGGTGCCGTGAGTTGGTATCCAACTCACAGCGACCCTGCGTACAACAGACGAAACACTATTGTCAGTGCTTCTCTACTGTTCATAGGATTTTCAATGGCGGATTGATTTTTGGGAGTGGGTTGCCAGGTCCTTCTCCCAAGCCTACAGCACTTGGTGTTCCCAGTTGGTCTCTCTCGTCCAAGTACTAACCAGGCCCGACCCTGTTTAACTTCCGAGATCTGATGGGATTGGATGCCACAAGGCTATGGCTACATGCAGGCATGTATATTCACATTTAAATATGTTTATAAAGGGACAGTAAAATTATGCTGATTGTATGAATTGTAATTTAGACTATCTCTGTAGCAGTAAGGTCACAGTTATTATATACTGTTTTCTATTTACCCTTACAATTAAATTTTAATAAAGATTAAATGACAACTCTGTAACTTAAAAAAATAAAGATTAAAGTTTCTATTTATGCATGTGTATTTTTGTCTAATTATACACATTGTAGCTTAGCATCTGCTTAGTTTTACTGAATATTAATGTTTCTGAAAATTGGTATTTTCCTATTTTATATAAAGCATAAAAGAAATAGGAATTATTTGATAACTTTAAATTATCAATGAAACATTGTTATGGAAATGATAACTTTTGGCGCCAGGTGCGGTGGCACATGGCTGTAATCCCAGCAGCTCCAGAGGCCGAGGCAGGAGGATCACAAGTTCAAGACCAGAGGCAGTCTGTGTAATTTAGCGATACCCTGTCTCAAAACGTAAAAAAATGGGCTGGGGGGCACAGCTCAGTGGTCCAGCACTTGCAGAGCATGCAAGTAGGAGGCCCTGAGTTCAACCCCCAGTACCACCAAAAAAAAAATGAAAGAAAGAAAGAAAAGAAATGATAACTTTTTATTTTCTCCTTGTAATAGGCTTTAAAAATCTGAAGTTGTTACCAAGAAAATCCACATTTTGCCCTTTTGTTAAACAGCAGGACTTACTTAACAATAATTATTTGGTAGTACTGTTTTTCATTCTTCTCTCAGAAAATCCAGGGGAGTATTTTCTGCTCAAAAAATTTCTAGTAACTTAGGTGGAGCAGATATGATCTCAACAAATTAAGGCAATAGTTCCCCTCCCTCACTCCCTTCTTCCCTTCCTTCCTTTCTTCGCTCCTTCATTCCTTTTTTTCTGATATTGATAAGTTGAACCCCAGGCCTTGCACATAATAGGCAAGTGCTCTACCATGGATCTGCACTACAATCCCTTTTTTATTTTCAGACATGGTCTCGCTAATTTGCACAGGCTAACATGCGCCTAGAATCTGCTATCTTTCTGCCTCAGCCTCCCACGTCACTGGGAAAACAGGTGTGCATCATGTCACCCAGGAATCATTTATTTTGATGTAAATATTTGAAGAATATATTTTGTTTTTCCTTCTTGTCAGTATCTAAAGTCCCTGCACTGAGGAGCTCTGAATGAATTTATGTAATGTTTTGGGTACCGATATATAATGAGAGGAATATCATCCAAAATTAATAATCCTAGGTTACTCTATGGATCAAAATACTGTACACTATTATGAATATTGTATGTTAACTCAAATCCTCAAAACAGTCTACATAGTATAAATAATTACAAGAAAACTTTTATAGTTATTGCTATATGCATGTTTTATAACAAGGAATTTCTTCATAGTTTTGTATATAATCTACACAACAATATCTATGAGGAAGATGTTGTTACAATTTTTGACAAATAAACAAAACAAATTTTGGAGAATTTAAAAAATTTTCTTAAGATCACCCAAGCAGAAGTGGAAGGGCCATGAATTGGACTCAAGAAACTAGTTTCAGAAACTATGATCTTAACCAATAGATTCCACCACATTTCTGGATACCTGTTTTTTTGTCCCTGGTATGCAAATGAGAAAACAGATCATCAGAACTATTAAGCTACAAATCAAGTTTTGAACTGAGGTTTTTTTGAGTCAAATCTTACAATATTTTCTTATGGCACTGTATGCACCAATTTTATGCGATCCTGGGCATATTTTAGTATATTGTATGGTCTTTAATTAGGTAAAAACATGAGTACTGGAGTACAATGAATCAGAGTAGAAATTGTGTAAAGTATGTGTACCTCAGATGAATGAAATTGGTAGGTTTCTTAGCTTAGTGTCTTTTTAAAAGGATATGGGACAGTGAAGAGAACTAACATTTACTTAAAATTTACTATTTAATCTAAGTTAATAGTATCATTTAGAACTCATTTTATTCCTTAAAACAATCCCATGAGTCAATACTATCACTGTTTTGCTGATCAGGAAAAGGAGACTCTGAAACATAGAAAGTCACTATGAGAAGAGAGATTGAAATTTGGCCTATCTGATATTAAGGAGACTCCTACACATCAGATTCAAATATGGCACAATGAGATTGCAACTACATCGCCACAAGCAAATGTTTGCCGAGGCACTGAGAATTGCTGGGAGTTAGGCAGATTTGAGATTACAAATCACCACAAGTACTTTCATGCCATAAAATTGGTTTCTTCCTTTAAATGCAATTTAATTTAAACAGGAATTAGCTGTATTGTTACTGATATTGGTGATGAAAAGTTGCCTATGACTTAATCTGTTATTGCATATTGATGAAGTTTGAACACAATTCACTATTCACTATTTTCTGCTTGAGTTGGAATCAGAAAAAGTTCTAAATTTCTCAAAAATTAACCACTGTGAATATTATTATTGATGAAACATCTGGATAGAATAGTACTATAAAATCAGTCAACAAATATCATGGAGTCATTTAGCTACATGCAACATTTTGTGTGCTATATTCAAGTTACCTAAACAATACATATATTTTGCTTACACATTTAGAGACAAAGGTAGAAATCAACATTTAATATTTTTCAACTATTCCAAAAATGCTTTTTTATTTAAAGTGAATAATTACCTAGCAAAAATAGTAAAGTAAATATTGAAAAATAAGTATTAAAAAGTCAATACAATTCTCACTTACCCTAAAGTCCTATTTCTCATGTTAAATGCTAGTATATATATTTTTTCAGAACACTTTTATATTGTGCAAATATGCATCTTAGTTCTACATATCTCTCTATATATATCTGTATTATATGTATTCTTTATCAAAAGAGGATCATACATTTTATTTATTTATTTACTTACTTAAATCTGCAGTACTTGGGGGCATGAATGGAGGGTTTCATATGTGCTTGTCAAGTGCTTCAACACTGAGCCACATCCAGCCCCTTTTTTATTTTTTATTTTGAGACAGGGTCTTGCTAAGTTGTGCAAGTTTACTCTGTCCCTCAACTTGCGATCCTCCTGCCTCAGCGTCCTGAGTAGCTGAGGTTACCGGCGTGTAACACAGTCCCTGGCTCCTGTAGTTTTATAATTTGTTTTTATTTACATAAATTATGTACTGCAGATATATATCCATTATGGTCATTTCTTAAGACACCTGTACTCTTCCATAGTCTTCAGATATTCTCTTTAAAATATAATGCAGTGATAAATATCCTTTATCCTTGAATGGTAGTAAGATTATTTCTAGAGTTTCCTAGTGATTATGTTGCCATTTAAAATCTCATCACATTTCCTCTCCTCCAAACAAACAAAAAAAATCAATACTTACTTAAAAAAAAAAACCTGTGGACTTCTAAAAGAGGCATTGTTCGCTTGTTCACATTTGTAACCCTGACAAGTTTAGTTGAGCATTCAGTCTCTCCATTGCTTCTTCAGCAAAATGGAAATAATAACAATTTTTACACCACAGTATTGTTGAGAATATTACACTATTGGAACAATTATTTTCACTTAATAAGGGCTCAAGAAATGTCATTTACAAATTAAAATTACATTTTTAATCATCTGGGATATGTGTATGGTACTAAGTGAAAGCTTCTTTTTTAAACAAAAATGAAGTGAAAAATAATCCAAATTTGTCTCATTGATTTGCAATGTTAACTTTATTGTATATAAAACTTAGAAATCTACCTTTACTGCTTCTGAAACATATATTTTTATTTCATTGATCCATTTGTATATTCTAGTGCCATTATTATGCTATGAAACAATACCCATTAAGGATAGATAATATACAAAATGAAATACATCCATGATTGTGTCTGGGAAGCCAAGTAATGATCACATGCACTTTGATAATCTTGTAGTGACATTTCAGGGTGAATAACTGTTGGTACTGAAAATTACAAAATTAGAAGTAAATTGCCAACACATCAGTCTGCATATTTCATCTCCTTCCACATCAATGATTTAAATAACTTAGAATACAGAAAGTTAATCTTGAAGCAGTTATTAACATATATTTTAAAAGCTTACTACTCGTGTGTGTGTGTGTGTGTGTGTGTGTGTGTGTGTGTGTGTGTGTGTTCATGTATGCCTGGGGTAATTCATTTTCAAAACTGGTACAGAAAGAAATTATTAATAGGCTTTATTATTGTAAAGTAAAGCTTTTATGAAATTCCTACTTTGTCTTTAGATTCAGTTATCTAGCTATTGTTATAAGATCACAATAAATGCCCAAACATATAAATAGTTACATACAGGAATGGTTATGTATGCTCACAAAGAAGGCAGACCTATGATAATTGGAAAGGACAAATTTGACTGTTCTGGATACTCACCACTTCTCCACTATAAATACCTTAGAAAGAAGCTGGTTCTGCAGCTGTAAGTCATTGTGGACGCTCTCTCTTTCCAAGGTCAGTTATGGCAGTGGGTATGCATTTTATAGTCATTAGAGATTCTTTGTCTGTTGCTTTCAGTCCAGGGCTATGGGGGCAGGGTCCATCTCTACTGGGAGTTTATCATTGTTCATTCAGTCCAGCCATGCCAAGCCCATGAATATTTCTTATGGGATGAAAGCTTGGAGGACCATGTCTATTCCTCCTCTCCTCTGCTTCTAGGAGTTTGCCAAATAATTCTAATTTTATGTAGCATGGCATTAGTATTGTTTGTAATTGCTTCCATAATTCCACTGGACAGCATTCATACAAAGATACAAAGATACAAGATATTGTAACGTGAATTAAGCAAAATAAATAAATAGTCAATGAGAACACCATGCTAATTTGCACTGTTATCATTCTAGGGCCAGTTCTCTGTTTGACCAAGAACACACAATTGCTATCTCCTCTCATTGTTTCCATTGGCTGTTCTAAACATTCACTAGTCTCCTTGGGCCTGTTCCTCATCAATCCTCTCTATGGAAGCAGAAATAAATGCTTCCTTTAACACTGATTGCATTTGAAGCCTTGAGCTCCACCTTCATTCATCCACCTGTTACTTGAGGTAAATATTAAGGAAGTATTCTTACTTTTCTACCACTTCATACCACTTATTATCTGATGGTTTCCCTGTTCCTACTACTATGGTATATTTCTTAGGTGTTACTCTCATTAAATTTTAATTATTCTTCAGTGGTACTCCACTGGAAGACTTTTAATTCCTTAAAAATTAAGGACATAGGAATGAACAGAAGAGACCAAGTCTCATCTCCATAAAATTTACATTATGAGAAGAAAAAATATAACAATATAAACTTACAAACAAAGGAATACATCGAATATTCATACCTCAGTAAACAAATAAAACAATGTAGATCATAGTGTGTGCTAAGAAGGAAACAAATAGATGGAGATGATGCCAAATACAAGAATAAAGATCATTAGGAAAAGTGACCGTGGAAGGTCCTGAAGCTGAACCCCAAAGGGGACAACCAGGGGAAGAGCTATGCAGACAGTATCTGAGCAAAGGCCACAGCAAGTAAAGCCCAGGTCACACGAGGAAAATTGCCCATTTTTTTCTAAGTTCAATTCACTTCTCCCAATAACACTTTCCTGTTGCATTTATTGCATTCCCGAATGCTAAGTTAAAACCACAATCCCTGCCCTCATGGGACTTACGTGGGGGAATAAGTAAGGATGAAGCACACAGAAAAGTCTGCTTCACACACGGATATGGTTAGTAGAGTGGGGTGTCGTCCTGTTTCTACAGGGAACCCATGGAACCTTCTCTGGGTAGGCAATGACTGGTCAGAGGCTAAAACAATCAGCAGAGAAGCAAGTGAAATCTGGGGAAAGGGCTCCCCAGGCCGGGAGAGCAGGGGGAAGGCTGAAACGGGCATTAATCTGACCAGTTGGAGGAGATGCGGGGCTGACGCCCCTGGAGCACTGTCAGCTGTAGGTACAGCAGAGATGGCGGAGGAGTGATAGTCTCCCGCCAAATTGTTCCAGTGCACCGATTCAAATGTCTCAGGACAGAACAGTAAATGTGAAAATTTTAAGAAATTCAGTCTCCCCACTACTGTTTACTTATACAGGGAGAATGCATTTCCAAAAAGGCTTGAATGAGACTATTTGGCACCCAAGTGCACCCACACTCACCTAACTTGTACTCAGTAATTTTCAATCTTTTTCACTAGAATCTTAGGTGAAGTTTTAAAAAATTAAATATTCCTGGCCCTCCCATGTTAGGTTTTACAAGCCTAGTATGCATAAATAAATTTTTTAAACAACACGGGCAATCTGATTAAAAAAACAGTGGTAGAAAAACCACTATTTTCAACTCAGTGGGTCTAATTGACCATTGTTCATAGAAAATAAGAATTATCAGGAGGAAATATGCTATCATCAAGATGATTTCTTTCTCATTTTGGTTGCATTTTTATCACAGAGATTACCAGTTGCAAAGCGTGTTGATATGACTTTCAATCACATTTTGCTGCCTGCATATTATTGAAGATTTCTACATTCTCTTTTCAGACTTGAATCACATCACTAATGAAAAGATTAGTTTGTGGCTGATGAATACATTTTAATGATAAAATATCTGAAAGTTATTTTCCTGAGACTGCAGGGGTTACAAATTATGTAGTCATAACCCAACAGATATTACATCAGGGTTGAAATATCATTAAGGTTGTTCTGATAATTCTGTCACAAATAAAATAATCTTTAAAAGTATAGTAATAAACCTTCCTAATTTCTATGCTATATGCTCAACAGTTGCAAAATACTACTAGAAATTAAAATTCACAAAGATTTCTCCTAATGTTTAAATGAGTAAAAATATACAATAGAAAGAAAATAATATTCAGTAATCTTCCAGCTGAGCCTGAGAATTCTAATGCCAAATTGCTTTAAAGAATAACTTCTGATAGAATGGCATATATGCTACTACATTATGCAGATGAGTCTTATGTATATTGAAAGAAGGAATTACATTAAATGTGATATTTTTGCACACATGAAAGAAGAGCTCTTGTCTGAAAATGAGATGAATCAATCACTGTTTCTCAAAATCAAAATAAAAAGAAACATCCTTTCTAAAAAATAAATTTGTGTGTTAATATTATACTATTTAAAAGAATGGCTATGGTTAGATTTTGAGATTATATGTAAACTTTCCTTAAGTAATATAGTAGTGTTCTCTTTAAATATCTTTTCAGAGACTATTATCCATACCATAATGTTCAGAAAAGTAATGATCAATTCATAAATGTGTTGAAAATGTCCAATTTAAACTACACACTCTAGACTTGTGATTCTTGAAAGGAAAAGGAGGTTTCAAACAAAAGACAAGGTGGGCATATCAATGTGAAATAACGTAAGTGGCTTAATTTTGGGAATGTTTTTGTTCTTGTGCTACTAAAATAATTAGAAAGGTCAAACACTATTAAAAGAACATATATATTTTTAAATATTATAAAACAAGCATGTATTAAAAATTTTGTAGAATATTGCCTTAGAATTACAAATGACTTATTACATGTGGAAGTATGATGTGTGGCTCTGTGCTAAAGCGAGGGCATGTGGAATTTCTTCCTTTATTAGAGGAAGCAAGAGAGGAAACATTAAGAAGAAAGATTATACAATTCTTCAAATATCAGCTCTCAATTCTACTTTCGGTGACATTCAAACACATGTGTGGAAGAAATTAGGACTTTTACTCTAAAAGGAAAAAGCACCAAATAAAACAAATATGCTTTCCCTCATTCACACATTAAGGCTGCTAATTCAGTTGCTATTAATGGAGAGTTGAGATTCATAAACTCTAAATCAGTGATATTTTGTAGACCTTTTTTTAGATGGCACTTAAAGACGATTAAATCAGCAACTAATCTGATAAAATTTCAGATCACTTTTTCTCACTGACCTCATGAGGTTTAGATTTATACTTCAAAGTATAATAAAGTGATAATTATTCCAAGGTAGTATAAGTTTAATGGCAGAAATTTATGGCATGCTGGGCAACTCTGTCCTTGCAATACATTATTTTGAGGGGGAGATGAGAGAAAGGAACTTACACATAAGGGCATATAAACGGTGAGTCTACACCATGCTCAGCATTTTATATCCAGTATTTTCTTTCATTTTTAAAATGTACCTATTTCATATTATTATTCAGATGTGACACATTAGCAAAATTAACCATGCCTGCACAATTTGTTTAGGACACTACTGAGATATCAGTACCTTTAACTCTTGAATTCCACACTTCCTGTATTTCACTCACACACTTTGATGTCTGTACTGAACCAGTATCAGCACACCACAATTAGAAATTAGTTAAGTAAATCTTAAGTACTATTTCCAAACAAAGTTTTGATTCTGGAGTATCTTCCTTGAAAACAAGAGGAATGCAGCACATGGTTACATTAAAAAGGAACAAGCATGTGGGGCACACTCCTTGCTGGTCTGGCCCAGATGTTTGGACAGGAAGTGTGGCTACCCACACAGATAACTAAACACAACTCACTCGGGACCCTTGAGTAAGTGGTGCAGACTCCTGTGGCCTTTGGGAATGCCTTGAGACGGAGAAAAGAAAAGCCTAGGGTGCTTTGGCCTTGCCTGGTCGGAAAGCAGCTCTTGATTGTCTCTCTCTGCCCTGAAAAGGGCCAAGAGGAACTTAAACAAGTGTTAGCAGCCTAAGTGCTGCAGCTCTTTCTACTGCCTCAGGGGCAGCAGGACTGGGACTAGAGACTGTCCTCAGCTTCGTTGTCTTGGCTCTGGGTCCAAGAGTCTTTCCTCACCTTGTAGTCTGTCTTTCCTTGAGAGTGCCATCTAGTCGCCCTGGTCTCAGTGATTACAAGGAGAGACGCTCCCACGTCACTGGTAGCATCCAGATAGAGTCCTTTCCTTGTCAGTAGTTCTGCGATGGAGTGGCAGAGCAGACTGGCAGCAAGTAACCCCTCAGCAGGAAGCCAGCAGCCAGCAGCTCGCAGCATCACCATCAGCAGCCTCACACACAGAGCAAGCTTTGTTTATATAGCCTTTGGGTAACTGCCTCAAGATGACAATCAGGTGGGGGCTCCAGGGGCTAGGTGCGAGCAATTTAGGAGTGACATTCAAATAAAGAGTGAAACCAGATGTCACTCCTTGGGCAATCAAGGGGAGATCTTTGATTACCAATCAGGGGGAAAGATGAGGGTTGGATAATTCCCTACACAAGCACACAGATATCTCTCAATTTTTAGCACTACCAGCAGCAAAAGTAGTTAGTACACAAGCATGGCTTCCCTATGCTACACCATAGGTATATTTGTGCTTCTAACAAGTTCTCGTAATGTCACAGAAGTATCTGGTTATCAAAAAATATTAATCTTCTACGAAAAGAAGAAAATTTCATTCATGAATGGTATGACAGTTTCTGTGTATGTGTGTATTTGTGTGTGCATGTGCAGGTGTGTTACCTATCTTGGAAATTGAGCTGCTTTCAGAATCACCATCTCTATAGGACAGAACACATGTTCAGGAACATGTGCAATAATTCTGACCACAGTGCTCATGAGAGAACTCCTGCCTGTTGTTGTTGTTGTTGTTGTTAGGTGCTGTCGAGTCGGTATCCGACTCATAGTGACCCTCATAGGGTTTTCAATGGCAGACTGTTTCAGGATTGCCTTGGGAGTGGATTGCCAGGTCCTTCTCCCAAAAAGAATGCAAATAACTTATTAGACATGTTGTAAGTCAAGAAACTCCCTACATCTCACTTACACCCCAATAGCATACAATTGATTGGAGTATAATTACAATAAAAAAGATATTTTATGATGGGAAATATGATGTATGATTGGCGGCTAGTTCTTTATTATTCTGACATAGCTTTCCCTGAAAGATCTCCAACATGCATCTGAATATAATCTTCAAGTTGTCTTCTAATACAGTAGATAAAAAGGATCAAAGTTTTTGAACAAGTAATGACTTAGAACAAATTAGAAAATGCCCAGTGGTACTATTTGACCAGGAATTTTGAAAGTTCAAAATGGTGTTATTTCTGAAATGAAACTCATACTATCTTGGACATTAAAAATGAATGAGCTATTCATAACCCGTGACATTAGTAACCATATGTACATTTTCCTGGAGTCTAAAAGAGATACACTAAAACTACAAATATAATGGAAACATGCAGGTATATATTTTAGGTTATACTGGAAAACCATAAAAGCTACAAAGAAAATTAAATTAATATCCATTCAGATATGATCCTGTAAAAGAATTAAACAAAGTGATATATGTGTGTAGGATATCCCAGTCATCTCTACATTCTCTACTCTGTTGAAATAAACAGTCTGTCCTCTTCCAAGGGAAGAATCCAAACAACTTCACTTATGCAACACAGTGGATTGTCTTGCATTAGGAATTCAACTTAAAATACAAAGCAAACTATAGTATTTACATTTATCTTTTTGTATGTCATAACATTTTAGTCTTTATATTAATCATTTCCATTATATTCCATGTCCTAAAACCTTGTACTGCTTGGGTAGGTTTTTGCTATGTACATTTCTTTTGAGTTCTCATTGGTGTAATTACACAAAATGAATAATAAAGTCATTTGAAGGCAAAATTTATGAGTAATTATTTGCTTTTAGATTTGGGGATATCTGGAGACTAAAATGCTCTATAATCTACCCCAATTCCAAGGAATA
>VMDO01030284.1:0-21494 GCA_007922755.1 Pedetes capensis | reverse complement strand
GAGGAAGAAAGAAAAAGAAAAAGAAAAAGCAAGAAGCAAGCAAAATGAGGCTCTTTTTCCAGGGTTGTCATCCACAGTACTACAGGAGATAATATTTCACAGAGTCATTTGCCATCTACTTAAGACAAATATCATTCCTAATAGCTCATTAGTAAAGACTTAGGTTGCCATGCATATCACACAGGTTTTATAGCCCTGGATAAAAAAGCTAGTAAGTTGTTTTTGCTTACATGAACACCTACAAGTTGCCTTTTTTCCTAGTCAACACAAGAGGTTTAAAAGAAAATTCTTTCATACATGAAGGTCCAGACAGTAGATGTTCAAAAATAATTTTTTAAACACCCCTAGGTCATGACCAATTTTGTCATCTTTTAAATTTCACATTAATGTAGTCTATGTATGACATTAAAGTACCTGCCTTCAGAATATAAACCTAGTATTTTCCACAAATCTCACAAATCCATAGAAAAACAAAATGTCATAGGCCTTAAAAAAGAACTAAGGGAATCTCTTTCTATATTATTCTATAATTTACTATACTACGAGGCCCCCCCGCCAGGCTTCAGTGCAACCTCAACACATGCACATCTACATTTTCCTTACAAAAAAACAAAATTAATAGATGCCTACCTAAGAACCTAGATTTGCACAAACTATGATACCAAATGGAGCCCCAAATGATTCAAGCAGATAAAATAGCCAAGATGCGTAGGGAAACGCTTGGCAAATTTTAAAGATAAAAACTGGAACGACTAACTCTAAACTCAATCTGACTGGACCTTGAACCAAAAATTTATGGCTGCTCCTAAAACAATTCAGGATCCCAGAATTAAGGCAATCTGCTACTTTTGGTCCTTCAAGCTCCTGAGCTTTCCAGGAATGTACACAGTGGACTTAGGAGCCTCTCTCCTTTTCTGCTATTACGGTACCCTGTGAATACTGTGCCACCACTAAAACACTTTTCACCTTTTATTGTGTTAGTTTCCAAAAATGCCCTCAAATCTATAAGTATTTCAAGACATCCTAGAAAATTCATATTAGTCACCTTTCAATCAAAAGCACTTTTGACATAGAAGATACCCATAGTACTTACTGACTGAAAGAATGTGAACAGTCTTCCACGTAACTAAGCATCAGTGCCCAACATCAGTATATTTCACCTTCCTTAATGGGCCCTAATTATGTCTAATTAACATCTGTGGCAATTCACTATTGCTAAAAATAAAACCACGTAACATTTATATAACATCTCACAGTTTACAAGGCACTTGCACATACACCATCAAATCTGAACCTCACAAAGTTCTTTTAGAAAGGTTTTTTTAAATCACCTTTTTTCCCTTCCTAATAAATGAGGCTGAGGGAGATGAAAGTGTGTATGGGTCTCAGAGCAAGTAAAGCAGCTCGCAGTCACACAGGTCGACAGTTTCTCAATCAGCGCACTTTCCACCCTAAGAAAAAGTGTCAGCATATATCCCAGAGTGACTGAAGCCTGGTTTGTAACACTAACGCTGTGGTCCAGGGCACCTTCCTTCATGATCGCATTTGATCCTCTCAACTATCTTATGCAGTAGAAAAGGCTAATGTCTGTCTACAGAGAAGGAAAGCACAAAGCAGAGCTCTAGGCTCAGCGGCACAGCCAGACCAAGTCCAGCATCTTAACTGGTTCAAAGTCTGTGCTTCCCAAATGCTAATGTGCCCAAATTGACCACAGTAGTTTACTATTTTTTATATTAAGCAAGTCAAAGGGGGACAATTACTGGTAACTAGTTTACTCTAGCATCAGATGCCTGGACTTGAATTCTGCTTCTGCCTCTGCACTGCTCACTGTACAAATCCAAACAAGTCACCAAACTGCTTTGTAACTCAGTTTGTCTATCTGCAATTCTTGTAATAACATTATGTATCTTAGGTTGTTGTTGTTGTCGTTGTCAGGTGCCATTCAGTCAAGTTCTACTCATAGCAACCCTATGTACAGCAGATTGAAACACTCCCCGATTCTGTGCCAGGCACATGATCTTATTTATGTTTAAGCCCATTGTTGCAGACACTGTCTCAATCCATCTGATGGAGGGTTTTCTTTTTTTTTCACTGACCTGCCACTCTCCCAAACATGATGTCTTTCTCCAGGGAATGGTCTCTCCTGACTACACGTCCAAAATATGTTAAGACGCAGTCTAGCGATTCTTGCTTCCAAGGAGCACTCTCAGACAGATCTGTTGGTTCTTTTGGCAATCCATGGTATATTCAATAATCATCTCCAGCACCATAATTCAAAACCATCAATTCTTCTCCTGTCTCCCTTGTTCAATATCCAGCTTTCACAACCATATTATGCAACAGAAAATACTATGGCATGAGTCAGATGCACCTTCATCTTCAATGTGACACCTTTACTTTTCAATACTCTAAAGAGATCTCTTGCCACAGCTTTTCCCAAAGCAATGCGTCTTTTGATTGATTGCTGCTTCCATGGGTATTGATTATAGATCCAAGCAAAGCAAAATCATGGACAACCTCAGTCTTTTCTCCATTTATTGTAAAGCTGCATTCTGACCCAGTCATAAGGATTTTTGTTTTGTTGATGTTCAGTCGCAATCCATACTGAAGGCTCTGATCTTTGATTTTCATCAGTAAATGTTTGAAATCCTCTTCACTTTCAGCAAACAGAGTTGTGACATCTGCATGACGCAGGTTGTTAATGAGTCTTCCTCCAATCCTGATGCTGTGTTCTTCCTTATAAAGTCGAGCTTCTCAGATTATTTGCTCAGCATATAAACTGAAGAGATATGGTGAAAGTACACAGTCCTGACGTACACCTTTCTCAACTTTAGAAGGTTTAGAAGGTTGTTAAGAAGATTAAATTAGTTAATATTCATAAAGCACTTAAAACAATGCTTGGCACATGTTGTTAGGTGCCATCAAGTTGGGTCCAACTCATAGAGAGCCTACATACAACAGGCGGAACACTCCCCAACACTATTTTCAGTGTTTCTCTGCTATACTTGGGTTTTCAATGGCTTACTGCTTTCTGGGAGTGGGCTACCAGGTCCTTCTGCCAAGCCTACAGTACCTGGTATACCCAAGTGGTCTACCATCCAAGTACTAACCAGGCCGACCCTGCTTGGCTTCTGAGATCTGATGGGATCGGACACCAGGGTGGTACAGTGTTATATAAATACTTGATAAATAATAAAACACTACACAATTTCTTAAACATTCTATAGCAGGATACAACTATGCTGAGGCAGTTTAATCCTTCTGCATGTGTTTCTTCAAATCAAAACATATGACCTCTGGTCAGTCACTGTGGAATGAAAAAAAAATGTTACTTGCAAATACCTATGTAAGTTTAGCAACTGTAGCTTTGTTTCATTTAGTATACTAGAGCAAGGAGTCTGGCAATTTTTCCTTTAAGTGTTAATTCCTTTGAGCAGTTAAAATTGTATTCAAGTCTAGAGTCTATTCTAGGCAAAGGTGATCTGCAAACCTCAGCCATACAACTGAAAACCTGCAAAAAACAACCCAGTTCTCCACCAAACAGAATCTTACAAAGCCACAAAATCCAGTAGTACAATTTGTATCTTATAGTCACTTAATAACTAAGAATTAGTCACTAGACGATAAAAGACCGCCTACCAAGGGTGGCAGACACTCTAAATTGTCTTTATTTGATATCCATTACTTAACTCCTGCCATGATGTGAAGGTCCACGCCACAGGCCCTACCAGTCAGTGCTCCGTCATGCCTCCGCACCATTATGGACTGAGACCCCCCCCCAAGCCATGAGCAAAAAAACTAAACCTTTCCTCCCTTAAGTTATTTTGTCAGGTATTTTGCCACAGCAACACAAAGATAACACAGAAAATTGGTACCAAAGGAGTGGAGTCATTGCTGTACCGACCATTTGGTTCTCAGGCTATTGGAACTTGCTGGCAGGAGGATTTTTTGATAGAGTTTGGTGATGTAGGCAACAGAGGCCCTAAAATGCTGTAAGCAGGGCTTAGTGGGCAGTTCTGGTAGAATTTGAAAGGACTAGAACACCAACAGATACACAGACAATGAAGACTGCTCACAGGGTTTCAGAAGGAAATAAAGGTACTACTGGGAGTTGAACTAGAGTCCATTCTTGTTACAGTCTGTAAAAGAGTTTGTATTTGGTGCATGTCTAAAAATTTGAGTGAGTTTGAATTTAAATCATTAACTAATTAATGTGGTGGAAGAAATTTCAAGATAGTATAGCATTAAGGCTATGACATTGTTAGGTAGCAGCTTAGCCATTAACAGGGAGTATGTAGGAAAAAGGGATTGAAAATGGCTCCTGCATTTCCACCATGATGAAGAAGCCACATGCATCTCTGAGGACATCGGAAAGACATTTTCAAATAAGTCCCTAACCCTATTCAAGACGTTAAACCATTTACAAAAAAGACCCTAAGCCCACATCACAACTAGGCACCCAGAGCTGGGCAACCAGGGGTGATGTCACACTGGGCATGCCCTAATTTGAATAAAACTAAAGGGAACACACACGCCCATACTCTCTTCTCCCACAGCTCTCTTTTTCCACAAGCTCTCACTCACTCTCTCTACTCCTTGCTCTTCTCTTCTCTCTCCAGCAACCAACCATGTGCACATCTTTCTCTTCTCTCAGGCCCACCATCTTTTCTGTCTAGCCAAGGCATGCTTCTTTCTAAAAGCCTACTTTAAAAGCCTGCTCTCTGCCTTCCTTCCCTTCCCTTGGGGAACGTTGTTGTTAGGTGCCACAGAGTTGGGTCTGACTCAAACTAGACTCGACCAGAATGAAACACTCCCTGACACTGTGCCATACCCGGCACTATATTAGTGCGTCTCTGCTACTCATATGGTTTTCAATGGCTGTTTGTTTTTAGGATTGCTTTGGGAGTGAATTGCCACGTCCTTCTCCCATTTTTTGTGGTGCTGGAGATTTAACCCAAGGCCTCCAAGAGCACAGAGCAGTACTCTACCAACTATGCTAATCCCCCAGCCCCTTGGGGAATAGAAACATCCTGATATTGATTCATCCAGGGAATACAGGATTTTCAATTTCCTATCCAGAATTACCTAGGCTGCTCCATGTGCCTCAGTTTACCCTGTAATCATTCCTTAAAGGTGTACTAGATAAATTCTATCTGTATTCTCTACTATAACTTATGCATTGGGCATAAATTCTTCCATATGCCAAATATGAGGACTGAGGTTTTGCTGCCAGATTCCCAGAATCATACTCTGGGCCAGCCTACCAATCCTCTCCACATCTCCCAGATAACAGTATGATTGCTACTGGCTGTTCTTAACTAGGTTTACAGTAAGAATGGGAAGCCAAAAGCAGAGCAAAAATACTTGTAAAACATGCAGTCTGACCAGAAAAGCCACAAATTTAAAGCTGCAAGCCAGGCAAGTTTAGGCAATGAGGCTGTAATTGTTTAAAAAAAAAAAAACAAAAAACAAAAAAACATTACGCCCATAAAAGTGAAGCTCCAATGGAACAATAAAGGGAATGACATGAGGGTTAATCAAGAATTGGCCAGAGCCCACCTATCCAAGGCTCTAGGGTGTAAAACTGCAAGCCCATTCGGAAGACTTTCATTTAAAAAGAGAAAGAGGAAGGGATAAAATGCTGGAAAACAGTCACATAGGGAAATGTTTTCCAAGGTTCCGCCACAAGTACTCAAAGGCCACTGCAGCCATGGTCCAACAGGGCCTAGCTACCACTTGTGTAGGCAGCAAACCTTATCTATGTGGTGCTTATTTTACAGGTACGCAGAATGAAAGGGTGAGAGGGTCATAAAGACTATCATCAATGTTCCATAGAATAGCCTGCAAGTCAGGCTGTGTGTAGCAGGGTCGAGTCCTTGCAGAGACCTCTTGATGGTATAGCACGAAACTCTGAGAGTGAAGCCTAAGCTACAATGGAGAATCCAGGATGCTGGAGATGCCAGTAATGTGGAACGTCTATAGTGGAAATCCACTGGCAATGAGTGGAGGCCCAAAAGAGAGGCAATGTGGCTTACAAACAGCAAGGCCACAGATGCAAAGCTGCCCAAGCCTGTTTGAGCCCAGATGATGCCACCTGGTGTTCCATATGCCAGACATGGAGCTACAGGATTCAATGTTTGCCCAGCTGGATATCATTCTTCCTTTGGTCCAATCTTTCCTTGCTATGACCCCATTCCTCCCTTTTGAAATGGAAATGGTTACTCCATGTCATTGTATGTTTGAAGTATGTAACTTGTGCTCTATTTTTCAGGGGCTCACAGCTAAGACTTTGCTTTGAATCTCAAGAGGGGACCTGTTAGTTTGGACTTTTGAACAATGCTGGAATCATTAAGAACTTGAGGCCTCTCGAAGCTGGACTGAATGTATTTTACATTATGAGATGGCCCATGAACCTTTGGGGGCCAGAGGCAGAGTGTTATGGTTTGAATATAAAATGGCCTTCAAGGCTTATGTTTGAGCTCTGGGTCTCTAAGAAGTGACACTGTTTTGGAAGGCTCTGGAACTTTGGGAAGTGGAAGCTAACTGGCAGAAATAGGTGGGAGGGGAGAGGGCTGAAGGTTTTTACATGTGCCCCAGTTCGGGTAAAGTTCTCTGCTCTGTCTCTATGTGAAGGTCTTCCACCACAGGCCTTGCTGCTGCTCTGCAATGTCTCCCCACCACTGTAGCCAGAGATCTCCTGAACAGTAAGCCAAAAATAAATCTTTCCTCCCTTAAATTGTTCTTTCAGGTTTTTGTTTTGTTCTGTTTGGGGCATTTTTTAATTTGTTTGTTTGTTTGAAAGTACTGGGGGGTTGAACCCAAGGCCTTGCACATGCTAGGCAAGTGTGCCCTACCACTGAGCTGCACCCCCAGCCCCATCTTTTTTCATGTTTTGAGACAAGGCCTCATTTAGATACATAGGCTGCCTGTGGCCTCTACCTCCCTAGTAGCTAGGATTACAGCACCCAGCTCTGTCAGGTATTTTATCACAGCAACACAAAAGCTAACTAGTATACCTTTCCCTCATCCCCACTAAAACTCCATTTTCTCTGGGAGTTCATGGACTTCACGGCACTAAAGCACCACAGGTACCATTAGAACAATGGCCACTATACTCCCATGTTCTGCTCTTTCAAATTACTTTCTTCTAATCAAGAATTATTATCAGTTCATGACTATGCATCCAACTCCCTTCCCAGATCAACTAAAGAAAACTTCAGTGTCCCAATAGCAAAGTCTACAGATTTCCAAAGGCATATTAGCCTTTCTTTCCTAACTTCAAAAGACAAACTTCGTGTGTTTCACAGTAATTTTCAGAGTAGTCCCAGAATTTCTCCAGAAGGGAGAAAAAAGGAATTTCTTCAGCATAAATAAGCAGTTGAGATTTCTGCCTAATGCAAAATAAATTATTCAGAGAATTCAAATTTTAAAATAAGAATCACACTTTTAAAAATATATTTTCTAATATGCAAAGAAAAAAGCATATCCAAGCAGGATTTTATATTCTAGCTGTACCCCCACTCCCATCCTGAGTACTTTGAGACGATAAAGAATCCACAAGAATATCTTGGAAAGTCCATGTGTTGTCATCCTAAAAGTAATGGTGACATCAGAAATAAGGGAGCAAATTTAAAAATGCCATGGGAAGACAGCTATATGTTCCCTCTCTCCTTATTTTTCCTCAACAGATTCAAAATACCTACTAAACCTATACAACTCCATATCATAGATTTTAATCTGCTGTCTATCAGCTTAAGGAAACACACACACTCTGAGGAAAATGGCATTTTAAGTCAGTGGAGAAAGAACACAATTTTCCAGTAGAAAATGTGGGGACAATTTAACTTGCCCACATTCTGCCTTACTCAAACAAAAAACAGATTAAAATTTTAAACATAGAAAATTATAAAATATCACAAGAAAATGAGAGGATTTTTACAAATCTTTTAATGGGAGAGTATGATGCAGATTGAAAACCTAGAGGAAAAGACTGATAAAAAGTGAATAAATAAAGAAAATATTACTGACTTAGAACACAAAACTAATTTTCCTAAATAAACCTCCAAAGAGATCTATAAATCAGTTGACAAAAGGCCAAAAAAGGAGGGGGGCCAAGGGATATGAACAGGACATTTACAGTAAGTTACTACTGTGAAAAAAAAATGTTCAACAGAATTAAGCATGCCTATTTCTTTAAGAGAATTTTTTCCCAGTACTTACTTACAACTCCCATAGTCTTTACTCATAAATACCACCACCACCTCCTCTTACCACCTACCTTAACCCTCAATGAGGAATGTGTATGTTTACAAGCGTCTGCCAATTATAGCAATGCTTCTGGAGGAGAGTTCCTCATTACTTCAGACTAAGTGTCAGCTGCACCCCAACCATACCACACCTCTCTAAGAGACCACCAAGAGAAATTCCTCCTCTGCTTCAGCATCTGGAGTACATACTAAGTAGGTCAGATGCAGTGTAATTTTACTCTTTTGTACTTCTACATTTTAAAAAGTTCCTCTCCTCACATTAAAAATGGAGTTATCCTTGGGAAATTAAAGGACTGAATAGGTTAACTTCTGTACACAGGAAGCTAAAACTTTTACTTAAGACAAATTATTAAATAAAAATGAAAATAAACTGATATCACAGGAAATTGATCATACACCCCAAGATATCTGGAAATGTGTTTCCATAGTTCACAACTGCCTTTTTGCTAACAGGAACAGGACTGATATCTATCTATCTCTATCTCTTCTCTCTCTCTCTTTCTCTCTCTCTCCCCTTCTCCCCCCACACCCCTTAAAGGTGGAGGGAGAGTGAATTCATGGCAGATTTCAAGATATAGGCTTCCAAAATCACCACACAACAAAAGCTCAGAGATTACTGAGTAAGGTTGTTTCAATTTTTCATGTCACACAAAGGTAGAACTGTGTCTATACACAGTTATAAGGAATATATACTGCAATAATAAACTATGTGCAATTGTGAGATGACATCTTTTAAGACAAGGTCTCATCTCTCTGTGTAGCACAGTCGGAACTGGAACTCACTATGTAGCTCAGACTAGTCTCAAACTTGCCTCAAGCCTCCTACCTCAGCCTCCCGACTGCTGGGATTATAGGAATATACCAGCTGAGATGACAGCTTTTTAAATATTGAAATAAATATAACAAATATTGTATCTTTTCAGTAAATGTTAAGAAGGAAATGTCTTCTAAAATCTAGTCTTAAAATTTTTCTCCCAATTAATTTTTAAAAAATTCAATGTTTCCTTTTTCCAATATTGCCATCAGTCTAGTAATTTCAACTTCAAAGTACTGGACAAACGAACATTGATTTTCTAGCACTGTACTTCTTCTCAGCCAACTCTTAAAAGTTCTGCCATAGCCAAGTGTGGCACACAGCTCTAATCCCAGCGATTTGGGAAGCTGAGGCAAGAGGATCACGAGTTCAAGGCCAGAGGCAGCCTGAATACTTAGCAATAACCTGTCTCAAGATAAATAAATAAATGGGCTGGTGGGGGCAGCCCAGTGGTAGAGCACTTGGAAAGCATGTATGAGGCTCTGAGTTCAACTCCCAAGTACTGCAAAAACTAAAAAAAAAAAAATTAATAAAAAAATGTTGTCATAGATCCCCCAAAGGGTAACATCATTGATGAAATCTAACGTCCCTCTGTGCAATGAAAATCTATTACAGGCTCTCCCCTTACAATCTGTCATAATAGTGACATGCAACCTCTCAAAAGCACTGGTTTGGAAGAAAAGAAACTAGAAAAACCTTGAATAGAGAAACCACCAAATATGTAAGTAAAGCATGCACTTTTTTTTAACTTTCATCTAGAGCAATAAATATAAAGAACATCCAAAGACAGTAAGTTTACTATCTTTGGAGTTTATTATCCCTGCCCCCCTGCCACTGGAGAGATCATCAAAATCCAGAATGCTATTCTTCATTCTTAAACTGACCTGATCAATGATCCTGGACCACAGACTCAACCTCTATGAATTTACTTTCTTCATCTATACAAATACAGATGATGGACTAAATGATCTTGGTGGGATCCTAAATTCTAATCAAAATTGTTTGTAACATATGCTGTGAAAGCTGGAAAGTGAATGAGGGAGATAAGAGAAGAATTGGTGCTTTTGAATTATAGTGCTATAGATGAATATTGAACATACCATGGGCTGACAAAAGAACCAACAGATCCATCCTAGAAGAAGTGCAACTAGAGTGCTCCTTGGAAGCAAGGATGGCTAGACTGCATCTTATGTATTTTGGACATATTGTCAGGAGGGACCAATACTTGAAGAAGTACATCATTCAGGAGTGGCAGGTCAACAGTAAAAAAGAAAATCCTCAACTAGATGGATTGACACAGTGGCTGCAACAATAGGGTTAAACATAAAGAAGATTGTGTGCAAGGTACAGCATCAGGGAATGTTTTGTTATGTTCTACATAGGGTTGTTATGAGTCACACCCAACTTAATGGCACCTAATAATCAAAATAGTGCTTTTTCTTTAAGTGCTTTCCTCCTACTGACTCTAGGCACCAGGAGACAGCCACAGAGCTCACCATGAATTAGTCAGTAAGTTTTGCACATTTGGATCCCTCTAAAACAGAGTTACTTGCAGCTGTAGCCCTGTGGCGTTCGATCCCATTAGATCTTGGAAGCTAAGCAGGGTCAGGCCTGGTTAGTACTTGGAAGGGAGACCCATTGGGAACAAGAGATGCTGTAGACTTGGGAGAAGGACCCCGCCACCCACTCCCAAAAACAATCAGCCATTGAAAACCCTATGAATAGCAGAGAAGCACTAACAATAGTGTTTCGCCTGTTGTACAGAGGGTCCCCGTTAGTCAACACCGATTCAACGGTACCTAACTACAAAATAGTTATTACAGTAAACTATATAAACTGGGGGCTGGGATTTAGTCCAGTTGGTAGAGCGCTGCTCTGCAGTCTCTGAAGTCCCAAGTTGGATTCCCAGCACCACAAAAATGGGAGAAGGACGTGGCAATCCACTCCCAAGGCAATCTCGGAACAATCAGCCATTACCCCTATGAAGGTCCCTATGAGTCGGACACGACTTGACGGCACCTAACAACAACAACATATAAACTGGATTAGGAAGGTAACTTACTTTATAATTCACTTTAAGGGAAGAATTTAATGTAAAGATGTTTCTCCTTAAATTCATCTCTAACATGCCGAATTCTGCTTAGGGGAGGAGAAATAACCAGGAGAGAGTGAATCAAACGTTATTTATTCTTCTTTAGTTCCAATTTCTACCAACAAGAAGTCTACTTTAGTTGCAAACCTCAGACTGTCTTACATAATTAAGCACAAGTGCTTTCTTTCACCGTAAGACAGGAAATTTGACAGTCTTAAACCAACAGACAAGTCTCCTAACCTAAAACAGCCACAACTTTCAAAACCCATGTAAAAAGCAGGCTCTCTAATGGAACTTCAGAATGTAAATAGTTGGAAGAGATTCTACACTTGCTCTACTCCAACCCCATCATTTTACAGATGAGGAGACCACAGCCCAGGGCAGGTTAAAACGAAATGTTCATCCGGATGTAGTGTCCCAGCAGGTGGACATAGCACCATCAAGTTCAAGGCCAGGCTAGCCTACAGAGCAAGACCCTGTCTCAAAAACCCAAGGCCTGGGAATGTAGCTCACAGAGAGGCACTTGCCTAGCATATGCAACACCCTGGATTCAATCTCCAGCACTGGGGGGGGGGGGTGGGGGAGGTCCCGAATCCTATCAAGTTTCCCAACTCTCAGACTACTTTCTTTATTTTCTTTTCTCTCAATTGGACAGTGAGAACAAAAGATAAATTTTTTCCCCAACGTTCTGATTTTTTTTAAAGAAAAGAATTAATTTCACCCACTACCACTCCCCTACACACACACACACAAAAACAACACCAGCCCAACTCAAAGAGCACAAGTTGCAGCTTCAACACTTAGGTACCAGCCAGACAAGCTCTCAAAATACGTACATGCGAAGAAAGAAAGAACTCCTTAGGGACACATTTCTTATAGTAAAGGTCAAAAAACAGCACTGTGTATAAAATTTCAATCTTTGGATGATGTTTCAGGAATGAACAGAATACAAACTCCAAATAATTATTAAGTATACAATGAAAACAATTACAGATCATAGTTTCTTTTGCTATATTTAAAAACATGCCTAGAATTCAAAAAGAAAGCCCAAATATTTGAATATACTATTAACTAAGGTAGGTATATGAAAAGGTCCATTCTCCAGACACAGGATTCAGAAGAAACAGATAGAAACAAATACAAAAGTTCTTCCTGCTTAAAAAGCATGAGGGTAAAAACATTAGGAAAAAAGACTTACCTCATATTTTAAATTTCTAAAGAGAGTTTTTACTCATTATTGAAATGGCCCAAAACTAAATTACTTCAAATTTTGTTCAATTGTCAAATGAATACTTTCTCATAACTGGAAATGAGACTAATGTACTTCTAATCAAGCTTTATTTGGAAAAGTATATGTCAAAAGTTTTGGATATTTCTTGAGGTTTTGTTGTTGTTGTTGTTGTTTGTTTGCTAACATACTGATATTTGCAAGCTCACAGATATGTATAACATACAAATAAACCATCTCACTGAGTTTTCAAAATAACATCTAGAACAAATGGAGAGGCCACTAGATGAAGACCTCAACAAGAGACTTCATGCTATCATTAAATACATCTTACATTGTATAAAAACAATCTCTAATATAAAAATACAACAGGAAAACATTATTTCAGCACAAATGTGGCATTATGGGATGTTATGCTCTGTTTCATTTAACATACTAACAGGTATTCCAGGCCAAGTCATGGTAACAACAAAACCATTCTACCTATAAAATGAAAGTGTAATAATAACTTCATTAATCAGTCACCGTTACTATGCTTGATAAAAAGTATAATATCGCACAACATGAAAAAGCTGCTATTTCAGTTAACCAAATATCGTAGTGCTCTTTAATAAAAATATCATCAAAATCTATTCATTCCAGATCCTTGGGTTTCAATTCATCAAAGTTTCTGAAATCCTAGAGTTGAAGTTTCATGTAAATCCAAGCACAGTCAAATCGCATTATAATACAGCTAAAGACCCATGTGGCCATTTTAAAAATGTATACTATGTTCAAAAACCTGAAGGTAAGTATATAGAAAAAAGGTTTGGCCTACAGGCATAGTGACATTAGGCCAGATTCAAAACCCCTCATTACCAGCATTCACCAGATGGATGTGATTAAAAGGGTGGAGTGGGTTTTAGGAGAGATTTTAAAGGGGGAAAAAGTCTTTATTTCCTTAGTCTTCTTCAGACATTTTGATAACATCTTTCTCTTTTTAAAAATGTCAGGTGTCTTTAGAGGAATAGTTTTTCTACTGAGTGGGCTTCAGGATCTCTTTATTTTCAGAGTACAATTAAACCCTTCTCCTGTCCAGACAAACTATGCACATAACCAAATCATTAAATCTAAGACGCCTCATTTGACAGATGTCTCATTAAATTCACCTCAGAGCTGAGGCCAAGAGATGCCTTCAGAAGGGGAGAGGCTGGTAACCACGAAAACTTTGAGAGAGCACTGCTCTCTCCAAGTCCACAGGGCTCACTCACGTGAAATAGAAGATATTAATAGTGTGTAGCAAACCCAAAATCTTCTGCCATGAGAGGAATACCTCTGTGTATATGTGTGTTTAACACATCCCTAGGGACCCAAACAGGATGGAAGGCTGAAGAATCAGGGCACACGTCACCAGCTGCTTAACCAAATTCCGCAAATTCAGCTCAATAAATGTTAAACAAATATGCCAAGTTCCTTAATAGGCTTGGATCTTACATGAAAGAGAATGGGAAATAAACACATCTTATGCCAAAATATAATTATCACCTTTGGATAACTAATACCTAAGGTAGTTGATCTGACAATCACATGTGTGTGTGTGTGGTGCTGGGGACTGAATCCAGGACTTCACACATGCTAAGCATGCACCCTGCCACTGAGCTCTATTTCTACCCCCAATCTGATGACCTTATTAAGAAGATCCAACTTTTAGCCTGAAACTTTATACAAACTCATTTACACCATTTCTTCTCTACAATCATTTCAATGAGTATAAAAGACACCATGTTAGGAATAACTATGGTGAAATTCAGGGAGAAAAACTTACTCTCTAACTCTATGATATAATACCCACAGTAAGAGCAAAAATATAATATTTATCATTAAAGTACAGATAGTTCTATTTTAAAAATAAAAGGCATAGGGTTCAATCCCAAAGACTGCCCCCCCCCAAAAAAGGCAAATAATGATGGCCATTTTTGGTACTTTAAAATCCATGTTTAAAAGAACACAACAGCACACTTAAAGTGATCCACTTTTCAGATGAAGTGTTAATTCCCTACTTCCCAGTGAATTTACAGTTTAACAAATAAGACAGTCCTGAGTAAAAGAATAAAGAATCATTATATGCAAACTTTACTTCAAGTATCACTGTAACCAAAATATTTAGAATATGTTAGTACTTTCTGTATTGTCTTATTTGCAAGACTTAGTTTTTTACATTTTTAAAGGCATGATAAAAACAGAATCATCCACATTTAACAAGGAATACCACAGAGGACTAGAAGACAGTATCACCTTATGACCAACAAACAAAATTTCTGAATGCTTTTAACCAAGTGAAAAATTCAAGAGTAAATCAAATTCAGCATTGATTCATGGAAAGTGATATTAACTGCAAAACAGAGTATCCTAATTCTCTCTTCTCAGCTCAGCCCAAGACTGAAAAACCACAAGCAAGAGTCAAATCTGTCAGTGCATCAGTTTCTCCACCTGCAAAGAAGACTGACGTCGACTCCTCCCTAATAATGTTTTTGAAACGACAAATGAGATAATTTATGTGAAAGTGCTGCAAGATTTTTGAAGACAATAAAATCCACTGTACTACAGATGTTATCAACCCACAGTTGGGAGAAAAAGACATCATGTACTTTGTAACGAAAACAAATATGTAAGTAAATGTAAGATATAAAAAAACAACAAAATAAACCCTTTGTACTTAAAAGGACTATTCAAGCATACACTGGTGTCACAAGTTCAAAACATGTTACTCTATACTGTTGTAATTATAGTAATAAGAACCTGCTCCTCAATACTACAGCTTAATGCTGAACCACCCCTTCTTGGTTTCCATGTAGGAAACCATGTAAGGATATTGATCATTCCCCAGAAGAGAAAAAGAAAAATGTGAGAGCAATGAGGATATTGCCTACACCAAGCAACCCCAGTGAGGCACACACAAAAATATCTTGTACGAGATTCACTAGGTACAGCGTGTGTGCTCTTCGTTCTGTCAACACTCTTTCTCATTATCACAATTTGAACTGAAATAGCTACACTACTAGATGTAAAAGGTGATAGAAAAAAAGTTTTAAAAAAGTCTAATACTGCCCTTGCTCAATGACACAGACCTGCACTCCTACGTTTAGGAGTTCACAACTTATGTCAGGCAACCTGTCCCCTTGAATTATTTTAACCTAAAATTACTCTCTCTCAGGTAAAATTTAAGATGTCTAATTTTAAAAGGAAATTAAATGTTAGCATAATTAGCATTCTTAAGTAACTCCGGATAAAGCCATGTAAATTTTCTCACATTCTAAAACAGTTAAGAGAATGGTCATGTGATAGGTACAATAACAATTTTCAAACTAAATTTTCATTAACTCTGTAATTAGATAGCACCTTTTATCCAACACCTTCTATTTCATTAAAGACTTTCATTTTGCTTTACCCAAATAAATATTTAACCATTCAAAGCAGCCACAAATAGGTTTCAAAGCCTGCACAACCTGAGTCAGGTTATAAATACTAAAATCAAATTGAAAGGTGACCCTCAAGAGAATGAAAGTTCTCTCTGGACAGGAGCTTCTTGAAAAAAGTAGCTCAGTAGATTAGCCACAAGGTAAACAATGAGCTCAATTTAAATAGAGAAAAATGTTCAAAATGCCTCAAAGGCAACTTCCTAGCTATCCTCAACTTCAACAACAAAGAACATGCAGCAATAAATTTAAGAATAAGTTATATGTAAAATCATTTAAAAAAATAAGGTATAGAATTTTCCAACACAAAACACATCATCTAAAACAAACGCGAATTATCCTCTTACTAAAGGAAAGAACTATCAAAATGTAACACTTTTTGGGGGGTGTCCTATATATTCCATTGGAGCACAGAGGTAATTTCTAGGAATCTCTTCAGCCTGGTGCAAATCTTCCACACATGTGAAGCTCTGACGTGCAGGTGAGACCACCTTACAGCAAGGCCCTTTTGTTCCTCAATAACAACTCCTGGCCAGTGTTCAAGGGGACTCAACATAGGCTGATTTTGTTTTATGGCAAATGAGTTTTATGGCACAGAGATGTTTGGTGTATTGATTTAGGCTTAAAATAAGCTCAACTTTGTTTAAATGCCAAAATAAGCAATCAGGTATCTTTGGAACAACCAGGTATCCTTCTTTGAGAATACCTGTACACAGGCTTCTTATTCAAGAATAGGTCAGATAATTGCATGTGGCATCCACTTTATTGGTTATTTTTATGAGCATATACACAGAAACATATACGTATTTATTCTGTGCACATACAAATAAAGCAATAAGTTCAGAATGAGGTAACAATTACCGATTTTCATTAAGAATAAAACAAAAAGATTAAAGCGATCATACCAGAAACTTAAGATTTAACCAGAAAGAGGACTTGTTATTTTTACATTGCTATGAAGTAGAAAAAACTGCTTATCATCCACTTAGAATATTTTACACACCTTTGAAAAGACAATCATAGATTTAAATTTCATGACTGTTGAAATTTCATGACTGTGCTACCCAAAACCTTTCCCAGGGATGTTTATGATGATCAACATAGCCAATCACGAGCAAAACAAGGGATGAAGAGTTCCTTTCACAGAAAAATATGTTCAAATACTGCTTATTTTATATACTTTGTTTTATGCCTATTTCCCGCCATGTTGTTAGTTATAACAGCATTTATCCTCCTCGTGTTAACAAAATATTTTCCTTCAAAGCCTGATTACCCATTTAATTCTTCTGTAAAATATTTTACAAATTACACAAACTATAGAAGAAAGGATATCGCCGTTGCTCCAACATAAAAAAAAAAAAAGTCTGTTTTCTGGGCTAAAAACTTTAAAGGGCATATCACCCAGTTGAGATATCATCTTCACGTACTAAAAATACTAATGTCTTATTATTTGGTTTTCTTTATAAGGCGAAGATTCATCAGAAAAGCTTTAATAAAATTAGAGGAATATTACACCCCGGATGCTATCTGTCTTGCATATTTCAATGTGAGAGTAAAGATTTCTTCATCCAATCTAACTAAACTGCAACTAGGACACAAACTGGAACAAAACACATTAAGTTTGAAAGAACAGGTACAGACTAATGAAGCTGCTAGTATGATTACTTTTCCAACACCACCTAGAAACTAAAACCTAAAACTGGCAAAGATTTAATTCTCCTGATTTAATTCTGCTATGTTAACTTTTATTTTCAATAAAATTTCTGTGGTACCAAGGATTGAGCCCCAGGTCTTGTGCTAGGCAACTGCTCTACCTCCTAGCCTTTATTTTATTTTAAGACACGGTCTCCCTCAACTGCACAGGCTGCCGATGGTCTCTAACTTGCGATTCTCCTGCCTCAGCCTCTTGAGTAGCTGGGATTACAGACCTGATCTATTGCACCTGACAAATAAAATTTCTTATCGCTAAGAACTTAGTTCTTCAAACCAGAGGAGGAAAAAGATGCAAACCACTTATAAAGCACAAATACAAACACCAGAACCTAGAGTTCCCTTGTTTAGTATCACCTGACTTGTCAGCCAAAAGAGAAACATTACGTTGGTCACCCAGAGTCAAGAATTTGATCTGGTACAGGAAAGACCGGGGAAGATTTTAGGTCACTTCTGAAGAGGCAGTCAGTAACCTCTGAAATTCTTATTTCGAGCCCTATTGCAAGTCCTATTGCAATAGTCAGTTCTGCCTATAAATGGTGGAAGAAGAACAGGCAAACTCCTGTATGCAATATTCAAGCTTGCAGAAGAAACAAAGCAAAAAAGAAGTGGAGAAAAACATCACTAAACACCAGAATCCTATCTGTTAGGCGTCTAAGAAGGACTCAGTGGGTAAATAAGTATGGCACACAGTAGAACACACAAGGGCATCAATTGACAAGAAACAAGTTCATAGCGGCCCAGACTCTGTTTAGAGCCTAGGAACGGCCACTGCGAGCCGTCAAAGGCGGGAAGGTGTTCGAGAGCACTTTTGCTGGCCCTTTTCCTCCGTCGCTACTACGCGCACACGATCGTTTCCCTGAAATCCCAAACTGCCTGAAACCCAACAAGCCCGAGCAGAGGCCTGAAGAAAGCGCTTTTAGTGCCTCTCCCGGGATGTCTGCTTCCTGTACTTCCTGCGGATTCGGCCACTTCCCCGCCCTGCTTCCCAAACCTAGCGCCCCAGATCGACCCACGCTCGCGGATTCAAAGACTGCTCCATTTCGTACAACACCGATTGTACTCGAACGCTGGGCAGAAAATAGCCAAGACTCGCCAGGACTCGCACTCAGCCCCGGGCGTGAATCAGATCTCGGCCCCGGCAGTGGCTGAGCCCCCAGGGCAAGAGGCAGGTGGTTCCCTTACCTGCGTAGAAGCGGATGAGGCAGCCGATCTCGGAGTCCATGCCCTCCTCCTGCACCCTCCACACCTCCCCGAAGCCCAGCTGGGAGAGGTAGTCATTCTGGATCTGCAGGGGCTTCTCGTCCGCCTCCAGGCGCCGGGTAGTCTCTCCGTGGAGCTGCACGTACAGGGTGGGCGGCGGGGGCGCCTTGTCGGGGCTCTCCCCGCGCCTGCCGAGGGCGGACAGGGGCCCGCCTGCGACCGCCGCCCCCGCCGGGTCCTGCCGAGGCCCCCGGGGCGGGGAGGCCGTCGGGGACCGCGCGGGGCGGCGCGGCTGGCCCGGGGCCGGCGCTGGGTCGGCCTCGATCTCCTCGGACGACGAGGAGCCGCCGCTGCTGTCGGGCTCCAGCCGCTCGGACGCGCTCTCGGCACTGGGGCTCGGGCTGAAGCTGTCGTGGTCGGAGGCCGGGCCTGCGTCCGCGCCGTCGGGCCGCAACGGAGAGGCGAGGTGGCCGCCCGCGCACGGTCCCCCTGGACTGGAGTCCGGGCGGGGGGCGCCGCGCCCCCAGCAGCCCGCGGGCAGCGGCAGGTCAGCGGGAGGCGCGCGCGGAGGGCTGGCGGGCGGCAGCGCCCCGTCCCGCAGCTCGGCGCCGGCCGTGGGTCCCGGGCCCTGGCCCAGCACCTTCACCACGCCGCCGCCCTTGTGGCCCAGCTGCAGCAGGCGAGCGGCCACCTCGGCCGCCGTGGTGTCCAGCGTGCAGAGCACCGGGCGCAGGCAGGTCGAGGCCACGCGGCGATCAAAGACGTGCACGCAGCCCCGCTGCAGCCGGTGCCGCACCCAGTCCCGGTCCGACGGCTGCAGCTGCAGCAGCGGCCGGTGGTGCTTCAGGAGCAGCGTCTTCCTGTCCAGGCTCCGGGTGCACAGCGGCGCCGCGGCCGAGGCGGCGGCGGAGGTGGCCGGGGCCGAGGATGACGACGAGGACGGCGACAAGGAGGACGCGGCGGCCGCGGTGGCGGCGGACAGATTCCTCTTCAGCCGCCCCCTCCGCAGCAGGAGGGAGTTGGCCCCGCTGCCGGCCCCGGACCCGGGGGCGGCCCCTCCGGCAGCAAGTTGGGGCGCCCCGCGCCGCCGCCTGCGCCCCAGGGCCCCCGGCCGGGCGGGCAGCGGCCCCGGCGGCGCCTCGCAGGGGGCCTCTTCCCGCGCCCCGCCGCCGATCGCGGCTGCCGGAGTCAGCGCGGGCTCCGGGCTCCGGCCGCCCCCGGCCGCCGCCGCCAGAGCTGCTGCCGCTGCGGCCGCTACCGCCGCCGCTGCCGCCGCCGCCGCCGGAGCTCGGTCGTCCGTGGCGGGGTCGGGGAGTCGCTGCGCCGCGGCCACGGCGGCGGGCTCCATCGCGGTGGGTCTTCGCGCTGCCCCCCCAGCTCCGGGGGCCGCGGGCGGAGAGGGAGGAGGCAAGGTGAGGGTGGGAGACGGCGGCGGCGGCGGCGCTCGCAGAAGGGAGAAGCCAATGGCGCGCGGCCCGGCCGTTCCAGGGGATTATGTGGCAATTCGGAGCGTTCCGTCGGTGGCTCGGTGTTCCATCCCGCGCGCCCGCCTCGCTGCCGCCGCCCGCCCTCCACACACCGCCCTCCCCGCCCGCGCCCCCCCGCCCGCCTCACGGCCGCGAGCCAGCCGCGAAGCCCAGCTCATTGAATATTAATCAAGCGCGGGGAGGCGGGCGGGGCGGAAGCTCCGCGCGAGCCTCATGAATATGCATGACCCGTATGACGGCATTCCAGGGAGGAGCGGAGCCCCCTTGGCGGCCGGGGGGCGGGGCCTCAAGGTAAACAAACGTGACGCGGGCCCATGGGGGCGGGGCGCTGTCGTTTCCCGGGAGATTCCCCAGAGGACTTGGGGAGGAGCAGTGAGTGGCGCGCGCGGTGCATCTTGGGAGTTGTAGTTCTCATCCAGGGCAGGCATGCGGAGGGGAAACATGGCGAACTACGATCCCCAGCGATCTTCAGGTTCTGCCCTTCCTCGCCACCAAAGGCAGGCCCTGGCCAATGGGTATTGTGCCCTCTGCTGTTGAACTCTATGCTGGATAAAGTATTTCATTAACTCGTACCTTCCCCACCCACCCCTGCTTGCCCGATGACTTTGATCCTCCCTGCTAATTGAAAATGAGGGCGTTTGGGGACTCTAAAACGGTAGGAAAGTCCTTGGTCCTCAACTCCGCCCATCGTATGAGGTACAAATACATATCCACAAGCACCACAGATCTTCACTGGCCCACAGAGTGGACCCACCTGACTTTTTCACAACTTTTTCAAAGCCTGTAAAGACAAGCAGTGTCTAACACTTTTGATGTAGATGATAGTTGAAAGTACTTGGTGGAATCCCTCAACCCTGAGCCTGTACTCTCCCTCTCCTTCTAGGAGAAAAATGACCAAGGGCTAGTGTCTCATTGTTCCCCCTGATAAATAGATGGATAGATATGTATGTAGGGAGTAGGACCTGGCGAGCCACTCCCGAAACAACTAGCCATTGAAAACCGTATGAATAGCAAAGAAACACTGTTAGATATAGTGCCGGAAAATGAGGCCCCCAGGTTGGAAGGCACTCAAAAGACTACTGGGGAAGAGTTGCCTCCTCCAAGTAGAGTATACCGTGATGAGGGAAATGGAGTAAAACCCCAGGGTGCTCAACGTGATGATGTGACACGACTCAAAATGAGGAGTAACAACTGTAAACATCCATTAATAATTGGAACATGGAATGTACGTAGTATGA